>JANEYF010001691.1:0-92701 GCA_029963845.1 Rhamnusium bicolor
TTGGATATTGTACATAGTCACTGGAGAATATCCATAATTCCCAATAACTTCGGTTAATTTGAAAACAAATATTGTTTTTATTACTTTCTACGGTCATTATGAAAAATCTCCAATGCTGGTTGGACAATGTGATAAATTCTTAAATATTATTAAATATAACTGGTTATTTCACATAATCTCCAACAATCATTGGATATTGTAAAATAAACACTAGACACTTGAAGTGTTCAATTTCGGTGAAGAGGGAGGTTCCCTAAACTAGACACTTTTTTGCTGTGCACGTTGGGTATACATTTTGTGATGTAACTAATTTTCCCTGCCTTAAAATGTCCATTTTTTTGTAATTTTGAATGTTATGAAGGTCACAGTTCAAGATCGAAAATGAAATGATGGACAAGGGAAATGGAACGGAATAATGACATTTTAAAGGTTATTTTAGGACAAGAAAAATTAAGAGAAATTATATAAATTTTAATGGTTATTGTAGGGCAAGGAACACAGTGAAATCAATGATAATACATACTAACAAAATTTTGTTATATTTATAGGCTACCTATTTTTTCTTATAATTTTATGGCCTGTATAACTAGTAATTATATAGTCAAAATTCTCAGAACTAGTTTTGCGCATATTATGATGATACCAGTTGGAAATATATAGGTATGTCGGGTATTGGATATTCTATGTGCTCATTACTAGTTCTGAGTATTTTTGTCGGGTATTAATCGCATTCGCATAATGGGTCTAACGTACTTATCATGATTTATCACATTATCTAATGAAGCATGGGATTTTTTAAAATCGCCGGTAAAAGTGAGGAAAACTTATTGATTTATCACATTTTTCAACGGTGTTTGGAAATTGTCCAAAGTCGCCGATTAATGTGATAAAACCTTATTACAATAATTCATAAATTTATTACTTTATCCAAAATTGCCGGTGATTATTCATAATATCTGAATGATGATTTTGTGTCAGCGTTTTGATTATTGCCTTTTTTCTTAATGTGATGTCTGGACTATAGAGGTCCTTGAATAAAATTCTCTTAGAATTTTAAAGATTCACGGATTACTGTAGTGTTAGAATAATCGTGTGTGCGGGTTCGAAATTGTACTGTAATTGCAATATTTTAACAAATTATCTTACCGCTATCTCTCCAGTTTAAAAGATTAGAGAGAGAAATTATAGATCAAGTGATTTTTAGCCCTCCATTTATGTATCCATACGCCAATAGTCACAAAATCAAATTATTTGAGAAATTTTCTTTCTTGTTTTCCTTTTTCTTATTTATTTCTAAAAGGTCGCTAGAGTACCTACCACATTTAGATTAATACTTAATAACATTTGATAAATATATGTAGGTAGATATATGTCTCTGATTTAGTTGATGATTAAAAATATGACCAAGTGTTTCGTAACAAAGTTAGAAGTCGTAAATAAATAATATTTATTGATTATATGATATTAGAATTAAAACAATAAAGTGGTAGGCTGGTCGTGGGAAGGAAAAAAATATTTAACGAATTACGCAGAAAATTAATAAGAATATTCGAGTCGCTAAAGAAGATTAAACTTTATAATACAATTACGATGACGATATGCAAACAATTTTATTTTACAAAATCTAAGAATAAAGTAAGGAATTTGTTCAACCCTTTTTTAGAATATCGGTTACTAATCTTCAATAGTATAACACGGCTGAGAAAAGAACGCCGTACAAATTACCACAAAATCGCAGTTTGTGGTGGTAAAACAATTCCAACATATTAAAAATATACATTATTATTATTAAGTAAAATTTCGTTTTGAAAATAAGCTCCTCATATGTTTGGGCAATAAGATTTCTTTAAGCAAAAAAGCGCATTTTTCACATCACAACAACAAATCCACGTATGATTATTATAAATGTCTGAATTAAATATTTTATTAAAGGTTCGGTCTTTTAGTTCCGAGAAATAGTTTTTAACCGTATGTCACTGACTTAGCAGTAATGAAGCACAGTACCACCAGCCATGCAGTTTCAATTCTAGAAAGTGATATTCAGTTTCTAAAAGGTACCGAACACTTTAATTGATCGTCCTTCCGACAAAGTCATTAATATATTAATGCCATTGCCAAAGTATGTAAGTAGCCTCAACAAAACAATGATGATCCAATGTCCAATCCACGAATTAGAAGAAAAGGTGCAGAGTTTTCTACTAGACGGTCTAATCCTTTATAATTGCTCGTCACTTATACTTAACATCACTTGGCAACTGTTTTTCAAAAATTACTTTTTTTTTGTGTTGATATTTTATTTCACTTTTATTGATACACCCATCGATGTGGAATAAATCAATAAATTACACCGGGTGTAACAGGATCATGGTACACCCCCTTTTCTCCTTTAGTTTTGAAGATAATTGGTTGAAATTTGGGATATCCTATATAGATAATATGCGACACTTTTTGACATACAGTGATTTTTTTCCCGGCGAAACCGGAAGTGACACTAACTTTATATTTTTAAATGGAACACACTGTATATTATGGCATTTTTGAATTCTGCATAATTTTCTGAATCCAACGATACCAAATAAGTGACATTTTAAACGTCAATATTTTTTATAACATAAATTTTAGTTTTCCATTTAAGTGTGCCATGACGTTTCTGATTTATTCTAAATGACCCGCGTAATGCTAGAAAAATCGAAATCCCGTCAAAAATACTAAATTACGTGTTTTTGGGGCAAAACTCAATTTTTTCAAATGAAACCTTATTGATACCGTGGTACCATTTATTAGTACTATTAATAAGGAATTGATCCTGTTATTTTATTATTTTGTATCTACAAAAGTATCCATAGAATTTTTCTATTGGGGTCGTATTTTTAAAAACCTATATCACAAGATAGGTTTAACTTGCGAGCTTCTTGACTGTCAAATACGTTATACGTTATTTGTTGCAAATCGTTGTTTCTATTTGCTGTCATTCACATTTACCTAATAAATAGTGCCTTTTCAGCTAAACAAGCATCTTTATTAATATTAAGGTACGTACTAAAAACGATTAATATTGATTATATCTTGTAACCACACTTTTTTTTCAGGGATTAATACCAATCATGGCTTAAGTGGCTATTTTTCCACCGAAAAAACGGATATCCAGACATTTTTCGGTTGAAGAAAAACAACATATTTTGAACATTTATAAGACTTATACTGGAGATAATCCGGATAAACCTAAGGCAGAAATCATCGAGTTTGTTGCAAAGGCATGAGGTAATTTTAATTTTTTTTTATGGGGTTCATCAGTGCATCGAAGTATATTTTTACTATTGAGGTATTTTTGGATTGTTTATATTTATTATAGTTTATGTTTATATTATTGTGCATATTAATTTAGGTGTGTGTGTGCTACAAGTGTTTATAACATTCTTCGTGAATATAAAGAAACACACCAACTTCATCCACCGAAAGTGTACCACAGACAACGAATAATTTTGAATAACATCAACATCGATGATGGAACTAAAAGTGCCCTCAGACGTGATTCATTCATTTTTTGAAAGAAACGAACCACCAACTCTGAATCAAATGTTAGCGGTGGTGCATGAAGATGAACATCTACCTCGATTAAACGGAGACTTTGAGGACATTGATAACAGAAATGGCTTTCGGTGAATAAACCAAGTTTTTATTTCTACAAATTGTAATGTAATTATTGTGTTTGGCACCATAGGTTTGCAAAAAGGTCACGCAATAGTGTCCTTAGGGAAAAGAATGATGTCATCAAAGAAAAACTTAAAATTTTATAAGGAGTTGTCAACTGTAGAACTTCTGGAGGAAGGAGAATATTGCCTTGAAACTGGATACCTTCTATTGGTATTCGTAATGAAATTCTTATAATTGATTTCGGATGCTTTACTTGTCGAAAGCACATTGGGAAGAAGGTCAACTAAAGGTACTTCATCATCACTACTATAACAAACTAGTTCTTCATGCTGTATATTATTTTCTACCAAAATGTTGGACTCATCAATACTATCCTCCATAATGGAATCCTCGCTGTCAGACGGAAGATATCTTATGTGCGTCGAGTTTTTTCCATAAAAGACTTTAGGTAGATTCAGTGTAGTAAACTTCTCTAGATCAATATCCATAATTAACACCTAGAAAAAGTAAACATCTAAAATCTACCTGCTATGCATACTGTACCCCAATCGGAAACATCTGTATTTGCCAAAAAATAATTACATGCCTTCACAAATATATATTACCAGGCTATTCTACACGACAAACAGATATTGAGAGGTTAAACTAATATTTTTTACAAAAAAAAATTTACCTATATTGCCATTTATAAAAATTATTGAAAACACATCTAAATTGCAACAGCTCGTTAGGTTATGTCACAGAATACTTTATTTCAATTCTATTAGTGTCGCCATCTGTTGGTCTATAATTGAATATTATAATGGATATAAATGGCACACGAGTAGTCCTTCTCCCATCAGACCCAGCCCTGGGGCGGGCTGCGCAGGGTCACCTCTAGAACAAAGCCATCTCACCTTTTCGATGATCAGATGATAATGTCATTGTGTCAATTGACACTTTGTGTACTGGCAGTCAATCCCAGTCAAAAAAATATCCAAACAGTCGCAGACAGACCGACGGCATCCCCAGAGGTGACCTAGCTGGCGAAGAAGAGGAGCGCCAGAAGAGGCCTTCGCGAGCAGGGTTCATCAGCCAGGGGACCCAGGGAGGTTGGCAAAAGAGGCTGCCCCCCCCCCCCCCCTTTGGGGGGGGGGGGGGGGGGGAAGGAAGGGAAACCCCCCGGGCCGAAGGGGGGGGGGGCGGGGGGGCGGGGGAGGAGAGGGGAAAAAAAAAAAAGCCCGGGGGCCGGGCCGGCCTGCGCCCCGCCCTGATTGAGCGGGCGGCCCCCTGGAGGGAAGGAAACACCCCCCCCAAAGCCCCCCCCCCCCCCCGCGCGCGGGGGGGGGGGGGAGAGAAAGAGGGGGGGGGAGGGGGAAGGGGGGCGGGGGGGGAAAAGGAGTTTTTTTTTTTTTGTGGGGTTGTTTGGGGGGTTTTAAAATAATCATAATTATCTTAACCTGTCACCTAACCTAACCTAATTATTTTAATACTCCAAAAAACTAAAAATTATTTTAAGTGTGTGAAACGGGGTTTTGCAACTGGAAATTCAATAGGCTCCACCCCAATTCCATCTGTTCATTAAACGGACTATAGGTATTTCAATTTAATTAGCATGACCAAATGACGGTACATTTTTGTTATTTTATGTTCTTATATGCCCTAAAAAACAATCTTTAGACTTATTGTGGGAATTATTTCCATGTTCACATGAGTTTTTACAGGACTTCTGTAATATACACATTTTTTCTTAATTACGATAGTTATTCGATTCTTTCATAGGTAATATTATATATCAAAGAAACTGATCGCAAGTATAAATTGGATAGATATATATTTTCAGAATAAATCTGACCTTGTATGAATAGAATTTCTATGAAAATTTTATTACGCGTGGCGTGATATTAAAAATGGCTAATTGTAAGTCTTTTACTGAACTTTTTGTATACAGTAATAGGTGTTGATGTAATCTATTCTATCAGTTTTTAAAAGTACAGACACGTATGCATTCAATATGGCTTTGTTTTAAAAAATACATTAGGTGAATACGTAATTATTCTATTTGACCTCGCCGTATATCTAACGGTAAATTTTTGTAATGCTTAATATAAACAAGCCCGGGAATTTGTTAAAAGCATCTTAAACTTAGATATTATGACAAAAAAGGATGCGGTGACAAAATGGGCACTATTTTTTAAAGGATTTATTTACGACATGATTTGTCATATGCAAAAGTTACAGATATGTACTGATCAGTGGTGGCTGTTGAAATTTAGGCTGTCATATCTTAGTATTAGAGCATGGGATCCAAGTGATAACTACCAAGACTAAATGAAGAAGTTTTGAAGAAAAAAAATGCAATTGAAATTTTTGAAAAAAAAGTCGAAAAAATTGTATGCCTACCAAGTTTATTTTTTAAACAATTTGTAAAATATTTGCAAAACATTTTTTTTTCAGAATCAGGTGCAAAATACATCGACATTTCAAATTTCATCAAAAAATATTGCTTTTTCATAAACTTACCGTTTTGATATTCTATTTTAGAATAATTTTTTTCTGAAAAAAAAATGTTTTGCAATTATTTTATAAATTGTTTAAAAAAATTATTTTTCAACTTCTTTTCGCAAATTTCAATTGTTTTTTTTTTTCTGCAAAACTTCTTCATTTAGTCATGATAGTTATGCCTTGAAGTATCACTAGGGTCCCATGCTCCAATACCAGGATATGACAGCCTAAATTTCACCATACGCCACTGGTACTGAGCAGCTTAGTTTAGTTCGTACAACTGTATGCACCAATTAAATGTGGTCTTAAGGGTTTCAATACCTTAGAGCTACCTCATTAAAACCACTGAAAAATTTACAAGATGGTGAAGTCTACCTGTGAAATGAGAAAGCCCCTGAAAAAGATTCTGAGTATGTTTGTTCTTAATCTTCTCAGTTGATAGGCTTTGGTAGTTATTGGTATTCCTTCCCTGAGTCTTTTTCTCATATCACCGGCTTCGTATATTAAAATCATGTACTTTTATAGCTGACGAATTTTTAGTACAACTAGGTCTAAAAAAACATCTGTGTCCTAAAGTTGTTCCTTTTGGTTTCCCCCCTCCAATACCCCTCTTTTCTTCCCCCCTTTTTTTTCTTCATAAAAAAATCACATGGGCTTCAAATAGTATGTTTTTGGCTACAAAAGGGTGATTGGTTTTTGTGTGCCCTAATGGAAAGAGCCTGTTTTTAGAACAAGGGTATAAAGAGCTTTAACAAAAATACTGGGTGTTTGACACTTTGAAAAATAAATTATTAAATTATATGAATACGATAATTTATAATAAATCAGAAATTATCGGTTTCTATTTACAAAAATATGAAGTTAAGTTATTATTTCAATTCTATAATTGCAATGTTTTAGTCTGTGAACGATATGTCACAAAACGCTACCCGCCATGATGGTTTTAAATGTGACGTCACTTTTGTAGTAAGCAAAACCTACGGTCATCTTATCGTGACTGCTTTGTGATACTTCGGACTGATTTCGTGTTGTTTTTCAAATTTATAATAATTAATCATGGAGAGTGGTTTTTTAAAAACGGACACTACGAATTTGCCAAGAATTGACACAATAATGGTGGCCTCATTCTTTGTGACTAATCCCGATTTCTGTTCTGCCGAATTTAGAAACATTAAAACATCTGTGTAATATTACTTCTAATTTTAAAGCTAACTAGGTACCATATTTATAAAAGTGTGTATAATGTAGTTATTACTATATTTATAAATGTGTGTATAATGTAGTTAATTAGAACATTATCTATTAGACAATCTTCAACATAACCTCAAAAATACAAACATGCCAGATATTTCAAAGACTTCACTTGTTTACATTAGTTGTAAAGTTCAAAGCTATTGAAAGTGTAAGACAAAATAGTACTTACATCAAAATGATTCTCAAAAAAACTTTACTCGATAATAATTTTAGGTCTCTCCTGGCAAGTTGTAACCAAGTCTTTCTCATTTTAATATCATCTGGCAGTTTTATAAACAACTTTTGTGGTTTCTTTACATTTAGACTCTTGCGGTTTGGCATCAAACACCACCTATAACGATGGGAACTCATCTTATATGATAAATAAAAAAGACGATACCGAGCGTTACTTGCGCTTGTTTGTTTACTACAAGAATGACGTCACAGCAGATCGATACATGACGGCTCGTGTTTTCGCGCCAATTTATATATTTGAAATGTTGAATGCTATTTTATCCTATAAAGAGATTTCATTTAAGCGATATATAAATTCCTGTGGACTAATACTACGACATGAACATTTTAGGACAATTTAAAAATAAAAGTCAAATAGCCTATTGCCAGTATGTGTATTACATTCGGTACGAGAAAAAATCATTTGAAAAAGATATATTGAACAATTTCCTGTAAAATAGCAACCTCATTGAACAATTTTCCAAAGCATTGAGGCAACATTGATAGCCGGTGGTTTGCTTTTAATGATCGACCAGCAAATATACAGCTAATATTGGAGAAAATAATGAGATAAACGTTCTTGCTTGGTTTTGAAGCTCATCCATCCTAGATATTCAACAAGGGATCTTGGTGTGTAATTAAATATTTCACAAAACTCTAAAAATCAATTTTAGGCCATGAAAACTACAACCACTTCAGACAGAAGAAGAGTGGAGTTTTGTAATAATACTCTGCACTCAATAGCCAAATTACAATTTAATAAAAAAAAACATGATTGATGAACCTTTTACCAACAATGATGCTGCTATCAATAAAGGAAATACCCGTCTAGGAATTTCATGAAATTCAATTTTATAAGCTATTGTAGAATCACTGCTTACACAGCAGTGATTCTTATTTGTTTAATTTTAAGTTTTTTACAAAACACAGTTTTTTGTTGGTATTTTTTAATAACACGGGAGTACGAACATTTCTTTGTGTATTAATTATTTCTGGAAAAATATGCGAAGTCCTAACTTTTTTGGTGCACTATACTTTTTGCATGTGATAATAATTATTGATAAACTACCTCATTAAGTAAGACTCACGTATTACCTTTCATAATAAAATACAATAGATTTATTTTTTACCCGTTTTCTATAGATATGGCTACGTATCAACGATGACGAAAACCAAAATAATGATGGATATATATCAATCAAGTAAGTATATCATTAAATGTGAAAAAACACATTATTGTATACAAATGATACCAGTTACCTAAGTTGTTATTAATACCCAAAGATTCTAGATATATCACGCTTTTATAAATAATAAACTGTTGCCAGTCATATAAATAGGTGGGTACTACAGAAATTTATTTTAGCTTAAATTTTTCGCTTTAGAGTATATTCTTATTTGCATAATATTGTTCTATTTTTTATTATTTTCCTTTTCATTAATCACTGGTTTCTTTCTAGTGTAACGTAACTGTAATTTATGTACAGTACGCCATCATCTCATTATAAAACCCAATTACTGTATTAGCATTTAGACTAACTAATACATGGTATATGCATTTGTTTGCGACATGCCAGTCTAAAATGTTCTCTAGGTAGAAAATCATAAACAACATATAGGCTCCATATATGCATGTTTAAATGCCTATGGGAAACTATTTAAATTGGATTAAATTAAAGGATATTATTTTGTTCAAACTTTTTAACCTCGTTAAAATTTCATAATCCAAGATAAAAGTTTTATTGTTTCTTAAAAAAGATTACTCAACATGGGTGCTGTCTTAAATAAAGATTTAATAAAAAATCATATAAAAAACTGACTGAATACGTATATTATTTTTGTGATCCGTAAATAGCAGATGACGTAAAAATCAGGGACTGATCCAGGACACTGCGCTAACATACACATATAAAGATAGACATACTATCTTTTAATTGGCGATTTTGTAGTATCCAAAATAACAGGAGCAATAAATATTTCACTGAACACAAAATATTGCGCAAAAGTCTCAGTCCCAAAAAATTTTGAAAAAAAATTCTTTAAAATGACGAATAGATGTTAATATGTGAAGTATAAAGTGACAAAACGAAAAAATCCTTATAATTCATGAAGGGATGTTGATATCGAAAAAAATAAATGAAAAAACACGCATCCGTCGATTTTGACAGCCTGCTATCCTATGCAAAATACGCAGTTCCTTTAAACGAAAACCAAAAGTTTTGAATAAAATTCTTTAAAATGTCGAATAGATTTTTCATGGCTGGCTACAGGCGCTTTAATAGCTAGTTAACGCCTCTGCTCCTAACATCATCAAAATGAACATAATGAGAGCCTGCCGCCTCTAACCTTCTGCCCCAACACGTCACAACATGCTGTGATAGTAATGGCGTATTCGGCAGTTCGTCTTCAAATAATTTTATTCGAGGTGGCGCTTTTGAAAATGTCTTCTTCACGCTGGTTATTAATCTGTCTATTGTGAGACAGCAGTCTGTAACATGTTACATGTAATAAATTTACATACGTGTATGTGTTTTTTAAGCGCACTGCAGATGCATCATATAGGAAGCTACGTCGGTTACATAAAGTAACACACGTCCTGTTCTTCAAGTCGGCGGGAAGCGGATATTGTCGCATGCGGTTACTGCAGCCGTCCTGACGACCCACATAGCGAAATCGTATGCCGCAGTGAATGGGTTAAGATTGTTTCTGCAAAAACATACATTTTTCAGCTATGTACGACACGATATGTACGGACCTGGAATCTATTACTGTACGGACCTGGAATATGCTATTTACTTACGGTCTCTATTATTATTCAATGTAATATTTGATGAATCAATCATATTTAAGCAATAATATTACGGAGTATGAACCATAATAACCAAAGCTAACTGCTAAAGTAGATTGATAATTTTTTAAATCTCTTTCGTTCTTTATTAGAAAATCAGCTCAATTTCATCCATGTGATTAAATTTGATTCTATCGAAAGTTCTGATGACAAGTTCACGGTCGAACTTTCCTTATATCAAAGTGGAAAGTGGTCAGGGACCCCGAGCTCCCGGCTTTTATTGTTACTTTAAGTGCCACAGATACTATAACCCCCTCTACTATGCTAGAATTAATTTTTGCTTTAGAAAAAATCACAGCTGCTCGACCGGTGATCAAACCTGGAACTTTGGGGTGAGAGGCAAGTGTCCGCTCGACTACGAAATTATTATTGTTATCAATGTTAACATTTATCCTTCAAAAAATCTGGATCCCAAAATTTTTATAATGTTGAGCAATGCCTATTTAGGATTATGGAAGTTTCAAAACTGTGAAAACGCTATTATTCACCATCGTTAATTGTGAAAAATTTCGAGACCCGTTCCTTCCAAACATACAGTGCTCTCGTGGATTAAAGATTTTTCGGAATTGCAGTTTAACGACGTACAACTTTTCTGCATAAGCTGTGAAAAAAGCATTTTCCTGAAAACGCCAGTCGAACGTTAGGAAACATATTTCATCTGAAAATCATAGTGTGTACATGGTAGTGATAGTGAGAGTCAACGAAATTTCAACTTAGATTTGGTAAAAGTGGTGACGGGTGTAATATACCGTGGACAAAACCAGATAGCCCTCTTTTTAGACAGTTTCTGCAAATGTGTGTTAATGGTCGATACAAGAACCTTGAAGTGCCAACAGAATCAATATTGAGAGAAAATATTTAGTTCAGAATTGTGACAGTGTTAAAGAAAAGATATTTACTGTGGTAAATGAATATACATTTGGCTTTTTGTGGATGAAACAACTAATGCTTGTGGCACACACGTAGCAAATGTAATAGTAGGTGGAATGAAGAAGGATTTTTCAATGCGAGGACACGTACTTGCATCTAAAGTAAGGCTGGGAATTTTCCAGATATTAGTATTCGAATATTCGTTCGAAAAAATATTCAAATATTCGAACTTTTCGGATATTCGAATATTCGGATTATCCGAATTATTCAAATTGGTATTCGAATTATTCGGATATTCGAATATTCGGATAATCGAATAATTCGAATATTCGCATACTCGAATAATCCGAATTATTCGAATAGGTATCCGAATAATCCGGATCCTCGAATATTCATTATTAATAGGTGCAGTACTGAATACTAGTGAATAGTGAATACTCTATTTGAATATTTGGTTGGATTGACCACAATAATAGTCGTGACGTAATCCACTAAGCAGGCAATTTGATTTGCTTTCCATACCCACAATAGGGTATGTCTTCTGTACATGTGCTTTAAGGGTCCGCATTATTTAGTTAGTATTTTATTTTAGGATTGAGGCGCTATTATTCACACTTAACTATTGAAGCTTAAATAAAACGAAAACAGAGCTAGTTTATTATACTTCTGTGTCATAACTATTTTTTCCTTTTCGAAAAAAAATAAAAAGTGCTCTAAAATTAGAATGATTTTAAAAAAAGACGCAGATTGTGAAGGTAAAACAAATACATGAAAAGTCAATAGTTAAATATTTACGGGTTTTCTAAAATTTTAAATTTAATTTTAACCCCTGCCTTAGTATAGTAAGAATAAGGTCGAGGCGAGAAAGAGATGGAATAGTTTGACTGGGAGTAAAACGTGCCACTAATGTGGTCTATTTATATATTTGGATTTTAGAATAGGTACCTATACCTACTATCTACCTCTTTGGTTGGATGCATACTGTATACCTATTCGTACATAATTTAATAACATATTTTAATATTAAAATATACTCAAATATAATCGAATATTCGAATACTCGAATATATTCGAATATTCGAGTATTCGAATAATCGAATATATTCGAATATTTGAATATTCGAATATATTCGAGTATTCGAATATTTCGAATATTCGAATAATTTCTCATTAGAATAATTCGTATTCGAATACTCGAATATTTGAATATTCGAATTATTCGTATTCGATTCCTAACCTTAATCTAAAGTACTAGACGTTACTAATTCAATAAATGTGGCTGATTTAGTACAATCAAGTGTGAAAACATTATGGGACGAAAAATATAACCAAAATTTAGATAGATTTTTGTAGTTTATTATCAACGCGGCTAATTATATGAGGAACATAGTTCACATGACGTGCTCACGGATTGCATAGAGTTGCTGAAATGATAAGAAACTATTGATAAACTGATATATGGTTTAAAGAACATTTTTCTAAAAGCACCACATCGGATTCAGGTATTTTACGAAATGCTTCCAAATACACCACTACCACGGGTATGGATGGAGGAAGCATCGTATTATCACTGTAACTTTGAAGCCATTAAATCAGTAGTACAGCAGTTGGGTCCAAATGAGTCAATTGCCTTTTTACATGCTCAATAAATGTTCAGAGATGCAGTTGTTCATATACACATGGATATTTCTCGCGGATTCATCTAGCCATACGTGATCTTCAATGTCAGCCACAAACAGTAAATTATACACTAATTAATAGAATGAAAATTATATTTGATGTACGGCACTATATTTTCCATTATCAAGGACAAAATGAGAACAGTTTTAAAAAATAACCGACTCTTTTATATTTTCGCGTGTGGTGAAACTTTTAAATGGCGAAGAAGTGGAGTTTTCTATACTAGACACAAATATGCTGTCTGTGAACAAATTTAACTACTAAGCACTGGCACCTCTAACCTGGAAATTTGGTCAAACCCCACTATGTCCTGGGTAGGGATCTGTTACGTGCTCACATTGCAGATGCATGAAACCCAGAGTTTTACATCCCTTTCGAAAGATGATGACAAGGGTACGCTCATCCATTATACCATACCTCATCTACTTGGTCCTGTCCGGTTTTGAACCTGAAGAGGATCAGCAAAATATTTGTTTTATTGCAAATATTTTAATTTTTGAAAACGTACCTATGCGGGTGTACATTTACGTGGTCTAGTACAACTTCCCAGGTGATTATTAGCATTATTTTTTTTTTTTTTTGATTTTATATTGCATACGGTTAATTAAAAATGGTTTTAAATATTAAAGAGGTGTTTTGTGCTTAAATTGTTTTTTACTGTCTTGTTTTTTGTAACACATTTATTTATGTTTTCTGGGATGATTCCTTGTTAATTTGCTCCTGGTCCCGTGAAGTATAAATCCGGCCCTGGGCATAATTCTGAACTATGTAAAAACATTATATAGTCTAAAAACAAATTAAGTTCCTCTTCTTGATAAAAGTTAAAATATAGAGTGGAATGAAAAATAATATTAACTGAAAATTTTTGTTAATTATTATTTACTAACTTTTACAAATCTTATCACAGATAAGTATAACATATATCTTTTTAAACAATTATTTTCCCAGCTATTTGCCAAAACGCTGAAACTTGGATTACAAAAAAGATAATATGCACATTATGTTCAGTACTACTGACTCAATAATGTTATTTTTAATTTCAACTATTCTGTCTAATAAAACCAAAAATAAATAAAACACAAGGCACTCACCAGTTGACACTCACTTTAAAAAACTTTAAAATATCTACCGACACGTGTTTCTGCTTGCCTTAGCTCATCAGGGTAGCCAGCGCATTTTTTGTAATCCAAGTTTTGGCAAATAGCCGGGAAAATAATTGTTTAAAAAGATATATGTTATACTTATCTGTGATAAGATTTGTAAAAGTTAGTAAATAATAATTAACAAAAATTTTCAGTTAATATTATTTTTCATTCCACTCTATATTTTAACTTTTATCAAGAAGAGGAACTTAATTTGTTTTTAAATTATTTCATTGACCCTAATAAGGGGTATTTCCACTATATAATTTCAATTATTCTGTTCTCTGAAGCCATTAATGTTCATTACATTGGGGTTTACAAGTTTCCTGACTTTGGATGCTTTAAATGCGCTGGCTACCCTGATGAGCTAAGGCAAGCAGAAACACGTGTCGGTAGATATTTTAAAGTTTTTTAAAGTGAGTGTCAACTGGTGAGTGCCTTGTGTTTTATTTATTTTTGGTTTTATTAGACAGAATAGTTGAAATTAAAAATAACATTATTGAGTCAGTAGTACTGAACATAATGTGCATATTATCTTTTTTTGTAATCCAAGTTTCAGCGTTTTGGCAAATAGCCGGGAAAACAATTGTTTAAAAAGATATATGTTATACTTATCTGTGATAAGATTTGTAAAAGTTAGTAAATAATAATTAACAAAAATTTTCAGTTAATATTATTTTTCATTCCACTCTATTATATAGTCTCTGCCTATATAGTACACTGTGTTCTTTCCAGGACAGTAAATAGCTACATAAATTGTCACATTTCCATAACGCATAATTACGGAAACCGCAATAAGTATTAGGTTGAATTGATGATTTACCTGATATAATATAGCCTTGAATTTTATTGTTTACATAGATATGGATGTCATTAGACAAAAATCAACCAAAGTACATTTTAAAAGCATGTATAATAACATCCAACAAGACTGTATCAATTATTTTATTTTACAATTGTTGAGAAAAATCCTTCTTGTATGTAGATTTTTAAAATAAGTTTTAATATGATTTTAAAATGTAAATAGTAATTACAGAGAAAAGAAAATATTTTTGTACCGTCTTTCCAAGAAATGTTTAAAAACATTTTTTTGCCAATTTAATTATTTTGCTACGTACTTGTTGCCAAGAATGAAAAGTTGGCGACAACAAGTCAGTATTTTTAATAGGTACTTAGGTGCACTGAACTAGACAAAAATGTATAGGAAGTTATACAGTGTGTACATACAGCATGGAATAAATTCATTATTTCTGAATACGAAGATATTTTGGAAATATCCTCGGACATGTCGATTTTTATTTTGAACTGCGCATCGTCTGCTTTGATTTTTTTTCGTTATGACGTCATCGCTGCTTCGGTTATGACGTCAACTACATTTTTTAATGGAACACCCCGCATATTTTTTCATTTTTAGAATCTCTATGGAAATCTGATTTCAAAAACTTATACTACTTAGGCTCTAGAATTCATAAGTTTATAGCTACTGACATTTGAAAATATTATTTTTTGACGTTAAATAATTCTTGTTTTATTGTGATATTTTATAATAAAATTGCAAATGAACAGTAAATAATAACAAAGAATTAACTTAAGGTCTGGATTTCATTTTTATAAAGCATGTTTTTAGATGACCTTACAAAAGCAAGTAGCCGAATAAGTTTTTTTGTGATATTTTTTTTAGTAGGCTGGTACGGTCAACAATAGTTCTGTCTTTTCAGTGAACTACTTACTTATTAAATTTGTGTCTTCTGCTTTACAACAATGCGTTTGTCTGTATCTCAGAGAATTAAAGTTCTTATGATGACTGGGTATGGTGACAGGGCACGACCACAACGAGAAATATGTGTTTTATTTAACACTAAGTACCCAGATAGATCCATAAGCCATTCAACAGTGAGCAAAATTGAAAGAAAATATAGAGGGACTGGTTTCATAGATGATCTACCAAATAAAGGTCGTCCAGTCATTAAGGAGGATACCAAATTAAATGTTTTTCTGGCTATGGAAAAGAATCCACACAATAGCGTTCTCTGCTTGGCCGAGATTGTGAATTCCTTTTACTTCTGTACACAAAGTGTTCAAACAAGAAAAGAGACATCCTTTTAAGATACATCTTGTGCAAGACTTATCTGATGATGATCCAGACCGAAGAATGGAATTCAATCAAATATTAATAAATATGTGCAATAATGATCTCCTTCAAGTAAGAAATATATTTTTTCCGTTTTTTCACATTAAATGGTTGTAATGAATGATACATATGTTCATTACTATAATTACCGTTAATCTTGTGCTATCGCGCATTTCCTGCCGCTATGTGATGAATCATGCAGATGTTCATTTCTAGAAGTTTCTGCAATTATTGTTTGACATGTGCCGTCATGAAATGCGTCACCAAGACCTTAATTTTGGTATAAATAGATTCGCCGTAGCCAAGAGAAGGAATTCAGTTTTCTACTGACAACCATCTTCAGCGCGTTGAGCTGGGTAGTTGAGGAGTCTTAAGCGCGTTGAGCTTGACTCCATTTTGGTTAGAATTCAGAATCCAACGAGGACGTCGCCTGGCCGACTGTCTGGTAGCATCTTGGGGTTTCTAGCGCGCTGAGCTAGACCTCCTGGTGTTGGTAGCCATTTTACCGTCCTGCACCGACGGTACCTCCTCATTATACATTACCTGTTCGAAGATAACTTGATCAAGTATTTCCAAATAGGTGGATTGAATTGCGTGGTACTGTTGAATGGCCACCAAGGTCACCGGATCTTACCGCGCTAGATTTGTTCCTTTAGGGTCACCTAAAAACGTATTGTACAAATGTAAACCTGACAGTATTGAGGAATTAAAAAACAGAATTAAATTAGAATGTAACATTTCTCAAGAAACTACAAATAAAATTCAGCAAGAATTCATTGGTCGTTTAGAATACTGTCAGGAACAAGAAGGTTTTCAATTTGAACATTTCATTAGTTAATTCTTTATGTTATTATTTACTGTTCATTGGCTATTTTATTGTAAATTATCACAATAAAACAAGAATTATTTAACTTCAAAACGATGACGTCATAGCTAAAAAAAAGTCGCAATTCAAAATAAAAATCGACCTGTCCGAGGATTTTTCCAAAATATCTTCGTATTTAGAAATAATGAATTTATTCCATACTTTGTGTACACACTGTATACATATTTTTACAATGCGGTTACCGATGTAAATATATTTTTTAATCAATATTTAACGTCGGCCTATTTCTGTTACTAAAGCCAATCACTGATGCCAGGAGATAAGCTCATCAGTGCTTGTGTAAGCTACTGGCGCCAATAATGTGGAAATTTTGCCGAAACTCTTCATCGCAGACACACAGGTGTGTATTTATATACTTTATTTATTTTTTGTTTTTTTAATGTGATGTGATGGAAGCGGCAAAGAAACAAACAGATCACTTTGTTGTTACAAAAGCTGTAAAAATAAGAGGTACTCTAGAACATTGGGACATTTTTTTTCTTCTCCTCGTGATCCTGAAAGGTAAATAAATAACTTTATCTGTGCAAAATATAAAATATAAAATTGTTATTTATACAAATCTTAATTATTATTACATTTGAAAAATACAGAAGAGTTACGAAAGAAAGTTGATGCAATGGAAAAGGAAAACAGAGTTAAAAAAACAGCTTGAGAGTACAGAAAATTGTAAAAAGAAATAATATAATTATCTTCGGTGTAAAAAATAAAAACAATAAATCATTACTAGAGAATGTCACAGAAGTACTAAAAGACAAATCAGAAATTAATTTATCCTCAAGCGATTTCAATAACATATATAGAATTGGACAAGAGGCTCCTAACAAAATACGTCCAGATTTTATAGAATTAACTAAAAAAATTTGAAATTTTAAGGAATGTTCCTAAATTAAAGGGATCCAGAATATCAATTTCTAAAGATCTAATTCATTCCAAAAGAGAAGAACAAAAAATATTATATAAAAATTTCAAAAAAAGTTAAACAATTAAATTATTCCACAAAAATTATAAAAAACAAATTGATGATAAATGACTAATGTACATATGAGAAGAATTAAAAGATGGGGACATTTTTGAAAGTTTAATCCAAACAGAAACTCGTAAAGATGATGTCGAAACCAGTGAGGATGAAGAAATAAGGAAAACAGTATGCAAAAAAAGTAAGAACAGTAATTGGAGAGAGACCAACAACAAGACAGAATAAAAAATAATCGAAAGCTTAATTTCTTTTCTGTTTTTCAATGTAGTGTATGTAATTGTCATTCCTGTTATACTGAAAAATTTTACTAAACTAAACTTGGAGTAAATAAATTAAATAAAAATGGATCAGTATATTCGTGACTATAATTACCAACCTTTTAAAACAAAGGAAATAAACACTGCTGAGGAATACAGTGCTCAAATTTATTAATAACAAAAATAACGTATTAAAAATATATCATCAAAATATTAGAAGTATTTCTAAAAAAAAAAAAATAAGAAAAAAATTTAAAACTTGCTTTTCTTAGTCGTAATAAAAAGTAAAAAAATAATTTCTTTGCAAAAAAAAAACCAAAAAAGCAAAGCGTACGCACTTTGTATGATTGTATGCAGATTGTACAAAGTGCGCACGCCTTGCTTTTTTTTGTCTTTTTTCTTGGGAAAGAAATAATTTTTTACTTTTTTTAAAATTTTCTTCTATTTTTGTTTCTACTTTTTAGACATACTTTAATTAAATTGATATCATACATTAAATTATTATTATACTTTTATAAATTTTTCAATTTTCACCCCCGCGCCCCCTACGTGTGGATATTTGCAAACGTAACAATGGAATATTGTATTGTCATCCAACCTCAGTAATTTTGCAAAATTTCATCAATTGGTTGTCAGGAAGTGTGTTAAATGAAGGATGCAAGATTTGAAAACAAACATTCTGGAAAAAAACTACATTGTGAGTTAAAGACACGCAAGTAAAAATACAGATGAGCTGAAAGTATTTCTCAGTCAGTTTGTTTCAGATTTTGAATTTATAGTTGTCTCCGAAACTTGGAAAATCTATGAATCTAGTTTTTTCAAAATGGCTGGCTACAAAATGATTTACAGTGAAGGAAATTTTAATAAAAGTGATGGTGTAGTTTTTTATGTGAGGCACACTCAATTATGTTGCTAATATTATTCAAATTAATGATTGTCAGCTAGTGGAGATAAAATTATTGTTGGAAAATGAAACAGTATGCTTGACAGCTATATACAGGCCTCCATCTACATCTCCAAAAAATTTTGTCACTCATCTTACAATTAGACAATACTTAAATGAGAAATCTAGGGAATCTTGTGATTACCATATTATAGTCGGTGACATTAATATAAATACACTACAGGACAGTGACATAACTTTCGATCATTTAAACGTATTAGGTGAGTTTAATTTTATATCTACAATAAATACAGTAACAAGAATCTTGTCTAGATCACATATTTTTAAAAAGTAAAGAAGCCAGTATTAAGAATAGCTGCGAATCATTTGTATTAAAAACACACATTACTGATCATTTGTCCACAACATTGAATTTAAATATTAAAATAGAGATTATGGAATCTCAGAGACAAAGTTTTACTAGTACATAAATTATAAAAACCTTAAAACCGACATACAAAATTATATTGGACCAATTATTACAACGCAAAAAAATGCTAACAAGTGTGCCGATCTTTTAACCTCACTGTTAATTGGAAAAATTAATGAACATACAAAAGTTGTTAAACACAAAAGAAATGAAATTAAAAGAAAATAGTGTATCAGTAAAGCGCTAATTATTTCAATTAACAAAAGAGATAGGATGTACAGGGAATATAAAAAATAACCAAATAATAAAATATTAAAAGAATTTAATAATTACAGAAACCTTTTAAATAATCTAATTAAACTGTCTAAATTAAATTACTATAAGTAAAACATAAATGAATCAAATAATAATACTAAGCAGTTATGGAAAACAATAAATGAAATAGGCAATTTACAAAATCGAAAAAATGATATAAAACAAATTTTAACAAAAACTAATAAAACAACGTCAAATGAATCAGAAATATCTTATACTTTCAATGAATATTTTGCAGATGTAGGAAAAAACTTGCAAATAAAATAATAAAGCCTCCAGTACCTCATCCTGTAAGAATATCGACTCCTCATTCTATATTTTTTAATCCCTCAGATGATAATGAAATAATTGTAATAATTAAATCTTTAAAATCCCATAAGGCCCCCGGAATAGACATGATTAAAGCTGAAATTTTGAAAGAAATTGCAAAATAAATTGCGTCTCCTTTAGTCCATGTAATTAATAAATGTATTGAGACAGGTATGTATCCATCGGTTTTTAAAATTGCTATTATAAAACTACTTTATAAAGCTGGAGATAAGAATGTAACGTCGATTTACCGACCTATACGCTAATAACAAGTCTCAAAAGTTGTCGAGAAGGTAATAGAATCTCAAATAATTCAATATCTAAAAAAATTTAATTTAATATCTGAAAAGCAGTTCGGTTTCCAAGAAGGTAAATCAACGGAAGACGCTATATCATCCTTAGTTACAGAATATATAAATCACTAGATGAAAGTAAAGTTTCGTTATGTCTATACATAGATCTTGCAAAGGCTTTTGACACTGTTGATCATTCACAGTTGTTGGAAGCCTTGCAACTGCAAGATATGGGCTTTAGAGGTAAGGCATATGACCTGATGTTTAATTATCTGAAAAATAGAATGCAGTGTGTGCGGATTAATACAGTCCTAAGCGATACTCGAGCAGTAATTTGTGGAGTACCTCAAGGTACCATTTTATGTCCCATTCTTTTTACTATTTACATAAAATTAAAACTTAAAAGCTGTGACAACATTATTAGTTACGCTGATGATACGGCAATATATTATGAAGATATCGATTCGGGTATCTTAAAAGAAAAAGTAGAGAATGATATTAGAGGTATAATTGATTAATTTAATCACAAGTTACTAACCATAAATTTAAGAAAAATACTGTATACATGCCTTTAAGCGTTACAAAAATACTTTACTGACTTTCAACAAATTAGAAGTAAATAATCATAACGAATTAATTGAAATAATATCCTCTGATCATATAAAATATCTTGGTTGGTATATTGTACAAATTTAAGTATTTTAAAAAAAATAATTGATATTCCTCAGTTAAAAATTCTGTATTATGCCCTGGTAAAATCACGTTTGTCTTATGGAATTATAGGTTGGGGAGGTGTGGCAACTAGTTCTCTGAAAAAAAATTGAAATACTATAGAAACGATTTCTAAGAATTATTTTTAACAAACCCATTACTTGCCCTTCTGATACACTCTATAGCAAAACGAGAATGTTAGATAGCAGGCAAATATTTGTCTTAAAAGTTATTATTCACTGTTTTAAACATTAGAATATTTTATTCTATATTGATCACGACCATCTAACAAGAAATAATTGAAAAGGTTATGTAAAATTAACTATATCAGAAAAGATAGTGGGGCAAAGGAGTTACGCTTTTTTAGCCCCCAGATTATATAATTTTATACCGCCTAACCTGAAAGACAACATTTAACAAATTTAAATATTTTGCAAAAAAAATTATTTTAAGTATTAATAGGAAAGACATTCACAACTTAATAAACAAAAAGAAACATTTAAAAATTAATTATAAGCATATAGGTATTTATATGTAGGTGTGTATGTGTATGTATGGGTATGTATGTGTGTAGAGGTGTATTTAGATATAGGGGTGTATATGTTTATATATGAATGTGTATACAAGTGTGTATAAATGTATTTATATGTAATGTATTTTGTATATATGTGTATACGTGTATGAAAAAAAAACACCTTTGTTTAAACACATAGAAATCTATTTTTTTTAATTCAACTTTATAATTTAATTAATTTAGGATTTATTTTTCTTGGTACATATTTTTGTTCTTAATATTTACTAGCACTTTTTATGCATTTATTTCTCTTATTATTTAGTAGCACTTTTTTACTTCAATATTTCGTCTAAATAACAATTAAATACTGCGCATTAAATAGGCATATCTGTTCCCATGAGCAAGGTAACTTGATGATTTTTTTATAAGTAAATTATATCATTTGTAGTTCATGCTTGTATATCAATTATTTTGTATATCAACTATCTATCAACTATCAACTATATATATTATTATGTAAATAAACTATATTATATTATTAGTAAAGGGGCTACTCAATAATAAAAAAATGTATGTATGCATATCATATGTTTGCATTTTCCTAGGCGTTTTCTGATGTTACAAAAAATACACAAGTTGTTTTTAGTAACAATATTAAAGGGAATGCAAAATTTTTACAAAATTTAGTTATTACCAAGGACATCGATATTATGTTTTTATACAAAAAAAAAATATTTTTTTTCAACGTTTTTTTTTTATTATTTTAATCTATTTTACTTCCACACCACGTCATGTGAGTAAAAACGATGTATCGGCAATTTTTCTGAAATATCGGGAAAACATTATTTAAGAAAAATATAGGAATATTTTACACTCTTAAATTTATTAACATAAATTTTAAAACTGACAAACAAAGCACAAAACTAATAATTTGGAGATATCAATAAAGCCTTTGTTTTTTTTATACCTAGCTATTTTCGTTTGTATCCTAAATGTTTAGTATTCACTATTCAATTATTAATAATAAAATATTCGCCTGTAATGTATTTCGTTCGTTTCGTTTATCTAGAGATTCTCCAGAGTTTTTACTTGGAAAGTGTCAAAATATAAAATATATACACCTGGCTGCATAAACTACAGATTATACTATAAAAGGTTTATTAAGGATTCAAGTGTACCATGAAACCATACACAACTGTTAAATGACATGATATAAGACTTATTTATGTATTTGTAAGGTCATCATGCCCTTCACCGATGCCAATCAATTTCTTAAAATTGGCCGGCTTTGTTATTCCTTATCGACTTGATTCTGCCCGATTTTGAACTCGGGCTGTTTGGGTGGAAGCACGCGCCACTTTCCTTCACACTACTGTGCCGAGCTATACAAGATAAAAGTTAAAACAAATGGTTTAATCTGTGAGAACCTCGAGACCACCTAGCAAAAGAAAAAAAAGTAAAAACTTTAGTAGGTAGTAAGCTATATAAATTAACTTTGTGGACACCAATAATTAAATAAGCAAAATGTTGACCATGAACTTGTTGAATATGTAGTAGAATTATTATTAAATTAACCTAACTACATCAACACAAACGCAGATTAAATGTTAATTTAATAAATGACAGTAACAAATCTCGTTACACTTTGTTGTATAGGATGGAACAATTTCAAGGTAATCACATAATTTTAATGGAGTAAATTAATTTTTATATTAAGTGCTTTTACACTAAATTCGAAAATTTATATTTTGAAACCATTATATAAAAATTTCTAGGCATTTTTGAGTTTAGTTTTTTAACTATCTTTCTTCTAAATTGTGAGTGATAGACTTGACTTATTTTTAATGAACTAGTGAACATGATATATGTTTATGAACATTTTTAATTTCATTTGTTAACACAATAGTTAAATAAAATTTGCGTGATAGTCATAGCAAAAAAATGTTTCCGCTTTACTAGTGATTTGATTATACATAATTTTTAAAAAACTCAGCTGCAATAGTAATAACATTGGACAATAATGTCCTCAAACACTTCTATCAACATGTGCGTTCCTATTAGAACTCCATAGTGACCATACGTGAACTCCATATAGGTACTTCAACTAAAACAAAAGAATGACTATCTCATTTGTTTTTTTGTGAATGCTACATCATGCAATTTGTTAATACCGTCTCCAAAATTATGAGTACCTACTTTTCTAAGGATATCATGAAAAAAATTAAAACTCTAAAATTCGGTATCTCCGGATGTCATCTAATTCTTCTTCTTCACATAAAATATGTTTTTCTCTCCTATATTTCTTTACAGTCATAGCATGGATGTGTTTTTTATCTTAGAAAAAGAGCCAGTTTAGTGAAAATCGAACTTGTTCAACCTATCGTTAAAAAGATTAATTCCATACAACAAAACCTCGACCAGTTACCCTAATTTCTTAAACTGAAGCCATTGTATTGGACAATTACAAATTTGTTAGTTTTAACCTCTACTTTGTTGACTGACTAATTAGATAAAAACGCCAGTTAATTATGGGTGATACTATGCATTTCGATATCAGCAAGGTTTAAGTTAAAGTGACAAAAACATATAACAGTTTGTGTAACCTGATCATTCGAGATCGTTTGCGTGTGCAGAATCAACTTTTTTTCTTGGACCATACATTTAAAGTGGAACTGTTCCCCAATAACGAAAATATCTTTTTCTGTTGGGATGTTCCAAGGTGGGCCAGATTTTAATCGGGAAACTTAAAGAATCGATAGAACATATCAAAATAATATGGATGTAATATAATCTTATTAGTTAAAAACGCTTGGTTTTCGACACAGAGGGCGTTGAAATTGTAATTTATTTTCAGTTTTTCCCATATTTCCCCAGAATTAATTGATATATTGTTATAAAATTCGGAAGGTGAACGTTACGTACATCAGTACATTTCTCACCATAGTTCTCATTTCTCAATTCCTACCAGAAGCGTAACGGTAGTGGGTGTCGAAGATATTCTTCCCCAAAAAAAAAAAAAAACGCGACGCCACTGACCCAAGCTAATTTTTCTCTTTTTTTTCAACGTTTACTATCATTAATCCACAAAAAAGTTTTCTTATAATTTTTTATAGGATACAACGTCTTTAAGTTAAACTCATTTCAAAATCATTCATCCCCTACTTATTAATTAGTTGTTAATTAAGAATCGTTTAAAAAAATTACATGGTATTGCATTTTCCTATTAATATAATTTTGAATGGAGATTATAACTATGGTTTGTGGTGTACGCAACTTGTATCTTCTGAATTTTATAACAATATCTAAATTTCTCTGGAGAAATGCGCCCTCTATCTCGAAAACTAAGCATTTCTAGCTATAAGTTTATAGACAAGTCCATATTATTTTGGCGTATTCTATCGATTCTCTAAGTATCTCGATTAAAACTTGACCCACCCTGTATTTTGTGTCACTCCTATTTGAGTTATACACCAATGATAAACGCCGATAACTTCTGATAATTAATGTAGACGGTAGGCTTTGATTTTGCTCTTGGATGCAATGCGAGATATAACTATAGTGTAGGTACAAAAATATTATTTTTTGTGGTCTTGTCTTTATAATTCTTTTAAATTGAACTAGGTGAATGATGGGTTACTAACTGTTGTACCTAAAGTGTAGTGTGTGGTTTTTATATTCTGCATGAAAGATTAGTATTAAAACCTTAAATTATGGCTATTAAGCCATAAGAAGTTTATGCTCATTAAACGAAACGTTAGCTATGTATCGTTTTTTCTCTCAACCTTTGGTCCTGTTTCCAATAATATTCAATTAATTAATGAGTTAATGATTATAAAAAAAATTCAATTATCGCAAAAGAAAAGTCTCACTGAAAATTAGGTTATTTATTCAGTATTTTGCCCACCTAATATTTAAAAATGTAATTAGTTGCAAGTCGTTCATTACAATCTGCAGTTGGATGACATTTATTAAAATCTTGAGGAAAATATCAAAATGTTAAGTTTACAATCCATAAATTACTGTAGTTTGAAATTTTGGTATTTGCAAATATTCCTAGAAGGTGTTGATGAGTTTCCTAAATTTTATAATAACACAACCCAAAATTTGTTTTTGATATGGCGCTTTGGAAGTTGACCTATTCATGGATATGTTTGGGGTTGATGATCCAAAAAAGGCATCGATTTGGCCCTATCAGGTCTAATTTTCCAGCTCTACCATGTTCATTGTAATGTTAGGTGTCAAAGGGTGCATTGTCTATGCTTTTGATGTAATTTATCAATGATTGTGGTAAGTATCCGCCACTAAACTCTATGCATATAGAATGTGCACTGGGGCAAACCTGAAAGCAGGGATCTTTGATGGTCCCCAGATAGGACAGCTGCTCATAAATAATTCACATTTCATAGATTTAATGGGCGAAGTCTAAAGACTGGTCTTAGTTCGTTCTGGTTGTCACAAACTTGTTTGGCACACATAAGACAGACAATTTTCTGAATTAGTAGAGAACCTGCTCTTTAATTCCAATAAGATTGGCTGTAATATGAGTATCAACCAATCCATTATCGTCATAGCCACTTTAATCATTTTCCTGAACACTTTGGTGATTTAAGCAAACAGCAAGGAGAAAGACTTCACTACGACATACAAACTATTGAAGAGTGATACCAGGGAAGGTGGGATAACCACAAGATGGCAGATTACTGCTGGAACATTCAACGGGACTGTCCTAGTAGATCTCACTCTAGAAAGTCCTATAAAAAAGATTCTTGTGAGTTGAATGAATGATTTTATATCTTCTTGGGTTGAAATAAACTGATTATTGTGTTAGTTTTAATAGTATTACGGATGACTGGTTGTTTCAGCATGTAAAGTTATGCAACTTCTCCAAAACCAGAGCTGATCGGACCAAACTGATGCAATTTTTGGAATCAGCTCCCCAAATATATCCAGGAATAGGTCTATCTGTACCAACATTAGTGTTGACCAGTGTAATTTTACTGAGATGGAGTAGTGACTACTGTACCAAATATTTTCATGTTATTATTATTAAATACTCTATAAGCTGAAAAATATAAATAATATTTTCTCAGTTTCGTCTGCGATGCATTTTCGTCAACATGAAACTATAAATAACTCTTAAACGTTTCCTACAGATTATATCAAAAATAAATGTCCTCTTTTCAAATAATGTATGTACAAATTACAGACAAAAAATCAGGCAGTTACAAAAATTCCAGGTAGATTATGTCCATTTTCCTTTATTAATGCAAAATATGAATTTGGTGGGTTTTAATTAATGCCGGATTAAGATAATTTTACAAAATACTTTTAGCATTAATAAAAAAAACAAGGTACAAAATTGCACAATTTCATGTTAAAAATTAGGACTGAAAACACATCTTTTTTAAGAGATTTTAAAAACAAAAATTTCCTAATATCAAAATCATTTCATATTTCCACAATATAAAAATCTTGCCTAATGAAAGGTTTAATGAACACTGGAAAACTAATTCTTAAGGGGCCTAGTCGGGAAAAAGCTTCGGATAGCTGTGTCACTCTCTAGAAACTTTTTATACATGCGCCGCTGAATAATTTTGCTCTTGACTATACCTTCACTGGACGTTTTATTCACCGACTTCATTGAGGTGTGATTCCCGATAGAAGTAACACTTCTTTGCTCCATTTGTAGTGACAAATATACTTATTTAGAAAATTCATTTTAACCAAATAGTACGGAATAAAAGTTTGAAACTTGCGGAGCATAATTATGAAGATTCATTCTAGAAGCTATGTATGATTTTACCCCGAATTTTACCGATTGAGATCATAATTCAGGAGCTAATCACGTTCAAATTTCACTTATATTTACAGTATAAGTTTTCCCTACATAAAGTGAAAATTCATTAAAATAGATATACATGTACCCTCTAGTACACTTTCAACTACTGATCGTCCAAATTTGGTGTAATTTGACCAAACCGTATGGAAGAAATAAATTTTGAAAAATTACCTTACAAACACTTCTAAATGTTATTGTTTTCCGTATGATCCCTTAAGCTTCAAAAAAAAATTGTGGATACTAGTTGGCTATGACACCATTTTCTGATAGGTATTTTTTTCCGGTTCAAACTGAATATGATATAAGCTGAAACTACGAAAATTATTAGTCACAAAAACTTGTAGATAATTATAATTTACTTACTTGTTACTTTTTTAGTAGGTGATGGTAAATGTGTCATTTTCTATAATGAAATCTCAATTTTAATTAAAACCAGGAAGAGGACCTAACAAATGGTGTCACCGCTAATTGTACTTATAACGATTTTTTTTAAACATACGGAAAACAACATATTAGGTGCATGCCTTGTAATTGTGTTTAATTAATATTTTTTTGTTACAAACCTTGGCTTTTAAATAATATTTTTGTTATTTTCTAACACAATTTGTTTTACCCATAATACGTATGCAGTGTTATTGAACATGTAAAATTCTTTACATAATAAACAATAATATAATCTTTGGAATAGTCTAAATATTTGGTGGCTTACGCAAATGATTTCAAAACAACACACGTCTTGGTGAATTCACATCTATTATCGAGTGAACCAAACATTACAAACATTTTTTACTCAACAAGTTCACTGCCCAAATTTCCCACCCGTTTTTCTTAAGAATGACGGAATGTTGATATGATATAAAATACCATACCACATGCTCCAATAATAATGTATACTGGCTGTAACAGGATCATGGTACACCCATCTTTTCTCCTTTAGTTTTAAAGATATTTGATTGAAATTTGGAATATCTTATATACATAATAAGCAACACTGGTTGACATACAACTGATTGTTTTTTCTTCCGGTTTCGCCGGAAGTGATACTAACTTTCGATTCTTAAATAGAACACCCTGTATATTGTTGCATTTTTGAATTCTGCATAATTTTCTGAATCCAACGATACCAAATAAGTGACATTTCAAACATCAATATTTTTTATAATATAATTTTTAGTTTTCCATTTACTTAAGTGTGTCATGATGGTTCCGATTTATTCTAAATTGCCCGTGTAATGCTAGAAAAATCGAAATCCCGTCAAAAATACTAAATTACGTGATTTATGAGCACATAAAGTTAATCAAAATGGTTTTTTGGGGAAAAAATCATTTTTTTCAAATGGAACCATATTGGTACCGTGGTACCATTTATTACTACTATTAATAAGCAATTTATTAATATGTCGTATTGAAATGTGCGATAAATGCAAACAAAATTACAGCTAAAAGAAAATATGAAAACACAATTTTGTTCTAATTACCTTGTTATAGATAAGGTGGCTTTGGAATAGAAAAAATGAACACAAAACATTACAACAGTTGTTTAAAATGTTGTCCATTAACGTCAATGCACTTCTGAACTCGCATAGTTGTTTCTCGATGAACGTTCGCCAATTGCTAGGCCGTTATGCTATTAATTGCGCGGCTTGCTCGTAGCTCCAGGTCTTCACGGGTTGTAACGGCAGTTGCGTAGACAATATTTTTTAAATGACCCCAGACAAAGAAATCAAGGGATGTTAAATCAGGTGACCTTGGAGGCCATCTCACAGGACCATTCGTCGAAATTACGTTTTCTCCGAATCTCCGTTGAAGGTAATCAATTAGTATCATTGAATTATGGGGAGGAGCGCCATCTTGTTGGAAATCCCTGTCATAAATGGAAATGTAATTCGGCTAAACCGTCTTCAATTTCATTTTGCAGGAATCCCAAGTATCTGGCACCAATCAGGGGTTCTTCAAATATTATTGGACCAATGATTCTACTACCGATTATTCCAAGCCAAACATTAAAACCGAACAGCACTTGAAAGTTACCCTCCCGTAAATTTTGATTTTCTTGAGACCAATATTTTGTATTTTGTCGGTTAAATAGTCCCAAATTTGTAAACCTAGACTCGTCCGAAAATAAATCCCCAAAAATCATTGTTTGGCTGCACATTATTCTGCAAATCCAATTGCAATATTCCATCCTACGTTCGTAATCATTTTCGTACAAGTGCTGGTGCAATTCGTACTTAAATGATTTATAGTAGTATTTATGCAAAATTCGGCTTACTCTTTGGTGACTGATTTCCAATTCAAACCCAATTTGCCTTAAAGAAACAGTATTATTGACTTCTACTCGAGCCAAAACATTAATTTCCGTTCCTTCGTCAAGAATAAAATTTTTTTCGGGATCATTGCTAGGCTCACTTCGGAATTGATTTTCAAGACGATTAAAATAATTTTTAGCTGGACATTGTCCATCAGGGTATCGTTCGGCATGTCCAGCCACAACGGCATTTTTTCTACATTCCCCATAAAAAATTAACATGTCCACTTTTTCATCTCTTGTATAAATTTGGAGAATTTTGAACACAATTAACAAGAATTTTAAAAAAATTTTTATAGACACAATAAAAACACCAGTAAACCAACAAATGTTTGACAAGCTAAATATTTCATTGTTTTCAAAGCCACCTTAGTTAAGTAGTTACTTTTTACCATTTAATTAGAATAAAATTGTATTTTCTTATTTTCTTTTAGCTGTAATCTTATTTGTATTTATCACACATTTTAATACGACATATGAATAAATTTCTTATTACTAGTACTAATAAATTGTACCACGGTACCAATATCGTCCCATTTGAAAAAAATTGAGTTTTTTCCCAAAAACCATTTTGATAAACTTTATTTGCCCATAAATTACGTAATTTAGTATTTTTGACGGGATTTCGATTTTTCTAGCATTATACGGGTTATTTAGAATAAATCGGAACCATCATTGCACACTTAAATAGAAAACTAAAAATTATATTATAAAAAATACTGACGTTTGAAAAGTCACTTATTTAGTATCGTTGGATTCAGAAAATTATGCAGAATTCAAAAATGCAATAATGTACAGGGTATTCCATTTAAAAATCTAAAGTTAGTGTCACTTCCGGCGAAACCGGAAGTGAAAAAATCACTTGTACGTCAAAAAGTGCCGCTTATTATGTATACAGGATATCCCAAATTTCAATCAATTATCTTCAAAACTAAAGGAGAAAAAGGGGGTGTACCATGATCCTGTTACACCTGGTATGTGACAAAATGATTATAATAAAAGTAATACAATTTTCACAAGAACTTTACCAAGTCTACCTCAATAATTTGCTTGTTTCTTTGGAAGAGAAATAAGCTTGGACGTTACCTTTTCAGCAATATTTTTACCACGAACTGCGAAGTTGTGGAATTAATTACCCTTTCTTTTCTTCATTTGACATAGTTAGTAATAAGTGTATCCCTCTGGTGGTCAGTGCTACTACCAGTCAGACATCACAGATGTCTTAGTGACTGATAGCGACCTGCAAAGCAGGTTCCAAGAGCTTCGCCCTCTAACCCTGGTGGGCTAACTATATACTGAATAAGATTTGCAGGAAAAAACTACTCAGCGGACAAAAGCCCGAAAAGGTCGAAGCTCTTGTTACCTGCCTTGCAGGTTGCTATCAGTCACTAAGACATCAGTGATGTCTGACTGGTAGTAGCACTGACCACCAGAGGGATACAATTATCACACCACTATGTCTGTTTTGCTTAGTCCAGAGACAACCCGAGACGCGCAAGTACGTGCTAAAATTTAATCCGCAGTATTAAATTGGTCGATTGTAATGGAAGGTGAAAGTAGATGGCGCAAGAACCAAACGCCCGCGAAAATTCAAAACCCCCCTTTTTATTATTTTATTGATATTATTTATAAGCTTTATTTCTGTAGCAGTTGGTGATCGTTTGTGGACCAGAAGTAGTCGATTAGTTGTTTTTAAATACTTCTATTCGCTGGAAGTTAAAAACTAACCGAGTGACTATCTCTGATGATCCACAAACGATCATTAACTGCTGCAGAAACAAAGCTATTTTAAAGTTAGAACACAAAACTAGAGGTCAATTAATTTTTATGTTAAACTAATCAAAAGGTTAATTATAACCTTGTTGAACCGCTTAACATAACATTTAAAAGAAATATGTTTTTGTATTGGATAATTAACATAACACTCAAAACACAAGTAGGTAGGTAATAATATTTTGTACAAAATTTATTAAAATCAGAAAAATACAAAAAACCAAATTTAGGACATTTTGTCATTATATTACAGAAAATATCAAGAAAGCATGATAGTTATTTATGCAACAAGACCGGAAAGTGATTCTTAACAGGGCGAGCTGGCAATTTCCATTGCAAAAGCCCTGGCGAGTCCAGTAATGTCACTTTCTGGGTGTGTTGTATACAATGTTTATTCTGCAATGGTTCCTGCTAGTCTCAAAAAATTTTTAACTTTAATAAAATATAAAATCAACTGACAGACATCAGACACTTACTTTCAAGGAAGACTGGAATAATCATTTTTAATTGTTATCGGATACTTTTTGTCAACAGAAAATGACATAAGGAATCGGTAAAGACTTTACAAATCCTTATGTCACTTTGCCGGGCTAGACCTGTATATATGTATTTTCCACTCAAAAAATTTATCACAGTTAAATTTCTAGAAGGTTGCAGAAAAAGAATATTATTTAATGATTATAATTAAATTTAAAATATTTATTAGGCTTGACTTGCAGAGACTACCTTAAAATGTTATTAAGTGCTAGATAAAAAAATCATGTATTGTGTGGCACGCAACGTGGCTCTATAAAAATTAAGGTTCTAATTATGAGAAAGAATCTTCAGTTTTCTCTTTGTCTCACGAGCACCATTTTTTTATGATTCTTTTATTCATTTTGCCTCACGAGCATCTTCTTTATTTTGCTTCTGTGCCTCATTGTGCCTCTTACACCACCAAGGAATCCCAATTCTAATAATTCCCCGGTCGTTTTCGAACGGTGACATTCTGATCTGATACAGAAGTGCTGGGAATCTCCTCCAAAAATTCACTAGCTGCCTTCACTATGGTAGGAAATTCCTCCGCCAACTCATAAGGTATCATTCTTTGAAGTTGAGGCCTCGCTTGAGGCTAGATCTGAAGTAAAATGAGATAGATATTAGCGACCATGTTTATTGGTTCAAATCTGTATTTCTTTATTTTGAGTAAATTAAATAATAGTAAAAAGTCTGCGATAATTCTACCAAGCCAATTAGTAACAACTATGGATTGATATCTAAGGACCCCTCATCACCAACATTTTGTAAAACACATATTACCTGCTTGCACTTGGTATGTTGCCAACTGACGACATGGAAAAAGTGTGGGGACTGCATTGCGGGTCAACCTATGACTACTTAGGTCGACATAACTCTCAACAGTAAAATGACGGGAGCATATCCTATAATTTTGAAGAGTTTCTTCAGTGTAATGTATACCCATATTCTCTTGCCAAATTTTTGACCTGTAAAACATAAAAAATTGTGCTGTTAGAAGTGTTGTTAATTTAGTGCAGGCCTTAATTTACCTTTCCAATCTTGAAGGAAAATAATGAAGTTTTGCCACATCGTCCTCCGAAGAACCACACACATAACACAATCTAATTCGTGACTCTGTGGCCATCTCAAACAAATAATAACCTACAACCAATTTCAAAGTTTATTATGAGGAATGAAATAAGTAAAGGATACAGTTAGCACATCTTCTAATACTGTTTATCCTTTCTGATTAATATATAGGTTAGATATAGTGGATAAAATTATTTATAATTTTATAACTTACCAGTTATATGAAATTGGTAGTCTTTAAGAAGAGAAATAGTCTTTAACACACAAATATCACAAAATACAACGAGAAATAATCAAAATCACGACAAAATAACAAACACTTCTTTCGTTAGTTCAAGTTGACAGATAAATACCACAGAAAAAGCGCGGGAAAGAACAGAAATGACAGCAGTGCAAGTGCTACCCTCTGCTTTCACCTTCCATTTTATCGGACTAGGACAGCTATATTTGACTATTCTTATATTAAATAGAGATAGCGAATAGATGATAAAATCGGACAAAATTTTCTATCCACTTGCACGTCTCGGGTTGTCTCTGCTTAGTCTGCCTTAGGCTTGCCTGGTTTGCTATTATTATTTGCCTTTTCCATTACTTATGGCATACTGACGAGAACCTAAAAAGTTCGAAAGCGGTCTATGTCTAGTGAGGAATAGACAAATGATCTTAGCTACCAAACAAGATTTGCAGGTTTAATTCAATGCAGGTCGGGGCTTTTGTCCGCTGCGTAGTTGTTTCCTGCAAATCTTATTCAGCATTTTATTCATTTATTTAACGTCGGCCTATTATCGTTACCAGGGCCAGTCACCGACGCAAGGAGACGAGCTACCCCAACCTGGAAATATTGCCGAATCTTTTCTCTATCGAACAGTAGAATTTTTTTACTTGCCTACCATCTAATTGACAAGGGACCAACTGTCTTACATCCCTTACGAAGGAAGGTATATATCACCTACACAACACTCGCCTAAGATTGCACAGTTTCTGCGTATACGCTGCTATACAGACCGCTAGAAGATGGAATGAAACCGCCGAGTTTCACTTGAGTTATCATCAACTGACTATGATTACCGTTGCATAACTTTTCGTATCGACTACGCGTACTGTTAAGACATATCTATGCCTTCCCCCTCATTATTCTATTACTGCAGATTGAGTATGTACCTACTCCATATTAATCATGAATGGAAGTAGTAATTTTCGATCATATATAGAATGTTTTCTACGTGATGTCGAAAACTTGGATGATCCCTTGGACGATTTTAAAGAAAAAAGTTCCTATAAACATGGGCCCAGAAATCCTTCACTTGATTACGTCTTTTCAAAGAGGCATTTGGACTGTCCACTTTGGATGATCATCGTGGATGAATCATCCAAGGTGAATACGTCGTCGAAATAATTTTTTGTTTAGATGCATATTCTCATATTGAACCACTAAGGTTTTTTCAAAATTTTTACATATTCTATTACAAAGAAACGATGTTCAATATTTATATTGCCTATTTAAAAATTCCTAAATACAGTCCGGCACCACTGCAAGCACGTCATATGGTTTATTGCAAGATCGGTTATTTCAGATGCCTAAGAGGGTATCTTAGGTGGTCGTTTTTGATTTCATTGTTTGACTCACTTGTTCTTCACTTTGGATGATTCATCCTGGATGATCATCCAAAGCGAACCGTTTAAATGCGCCGTACTACTACAAAAACTTTATCCCTTGACAGGCTTATGTGGCGTGACTGTGGTATAACCCTAAAGAGGTATTTTTTGTAATTTATGGTTTTCACATCCCATGATTTTGACGAGAACGCTGTTTTGTAGACGAATGAATTGAGAACAAGTCTTGATGTTTGCAAATATAGGCATTTAATTAAGGTTAGGTATCCCAGTCTGAAAATATATTCTTAAAATATATACCACAAAACTACGATTATAATCAAATAGTGAGATGTTAGCTGACGCAGAAGTCGCAGACAAGAAACTTTATAAAAACGCAGGTATTTTTCAATCATCTGATATATTTTTCATACCACTTCTGAAACTTATAAATTGATGAGTAAGTCACATACACATTGGTATGTTCCACAGACAATTTCGACTTAATTTTATTACTCGTCTTTATGTGATTATAGCTTGCGATTCGATGGTACTGGAAGTTATAAATAAACAAATTCTCGGCACCAACATATTTACAAGTATTATACAAGGTATTTCATTGAGGACGGACCAACCGGCGCAGGGTGATATACTACTTATCGATTTGACCTTTATTTGTGTTATGCGAAATTTTATTTGTTAGTTTAGAAGTTATTTAGGTTTTCGTGTATTTTTAGCTGAACTCCAGTTTTGCCCACGAATTTCGTCATTATGAATTAACTATTAGTACTAGTGTCATGATTGTTCTTATGAGCATAGTTCAATAGTGGGCCTATCATCTTGAGAAATAATTTTTTTATTGGAACCGAAACTATTTGGACAAAAAAAATAATTTTCTTATTTCTATTAAAACAAAACAAGACTAGCGAAATAAAAAAAGGTAGAAAAAATTTAGTAACCATCTTAAAAACTCCTTTACTTTACTGGCAATCAACCCGACAAATTTCATTCAGCTTCACATCGAAAATTTTAAATTTTGTGCAAAGTGTAAAAGGTAAAAATCCCACTTTTTAATTAAGATGCAGAAGGTATCATGGGTGAGGCCCGCCCAAAAAATTATTTCTCAAGATGAGAGCCCCACTACTGGACTACGTTCACAAAAACAATCATGACGCTAATACTAATAGTTAAGCCAGAATATTAAAATTTGTGAACAAAACGGGAGTTTAGCTAAAATATAGCGCTTAAACTAATAAATTTCTCATAACACAAAATGGAGGATCAAATCGATGCTTATTGAGGTCCTCTATCGCTCTGCACCGGTTGGTTCGTCCTCAGTGAAACACCCTGTATAACCAAATGCAAGAATGGCATTGAAACCTTAAGTTACCAAGAAAAGCTTTTGTTTAATTTTCCATATTAACTGGTAAATTTTGTCGAAAATGTGATATAAATAAGCCTACAAAATCAGTAAATCAGAAATCAAATTTTCAATTTAACCAAAAGTTGAATTTTTAGGAGATAATGTTTACGTTTACATGAAGTTGGCAATGTACCAATGATTAGATCACTGATGTTCATGAATGCAGAAAATGTGTACAATATTTCGTTCATTTCCTACGCCTTCGAGAGTTGTCGTGTAGGACGCCTATGAAAATGACTTGATTGATTACTTAATGAGTCTGTAAAACATCCTCGTATTAATGCGTTTCCGCCTCTTTTATTCCAGGATTAAATTTGCATTTGCATGGACTTTTTAATAGGATAAAAGCATTAATTCTGAAATTAAGTGCTTATTCATTATTGGACCTATACATGTTCTATTTAGTAACATTATGTACCGAAATATTTCTATTATGGCCATTTAAAGCAGCTAAATTGCTTTAGACTAAATAATGAAACATATTTAACATGGACAAAACATTTTTAATAAAAGCAACCTAATCGAACATTTTTATTTTTATGGCAACAAAAGCCATTAACACCATTCTACATTTTATGTCTATACTTTCACTTTCGAAGATAATTAAATATTTATCCAAATACACGTAAAACATTGCTCCGAGAGATAAATTGATTATAAAATAATACACTCGAAATTTAGTACTAACCTATCATTTATAAATAAAAATGTACCTACTGGAAGCGTTACCAAAGGTAAAATATATGTTTAATTAAGTAAAGTTAGGTACTAATAAATATAGTTTAAAAAAACTAAAAAACACGCTTTTAAAGCACATCAAACTAAAGAGTGAAAAATAATTATTAATATAAACTGAAAAACAATAATGAACTAAAAATACTAGTATTAGTGTGAAAAAAAGCGTGGGTTGCTCGATATACGAAAAATATGGCACAAAAGCGCCCCACGCTTTTCACAATAATACTAGTATTTTTCGTTCATTATTGTTTTCAGTTTATATTAATAATTATTTTTCACTTTTTAGTTTGATGCGCTTTAAAAGCGTGTTTTTTATTTTTTTAAACTATATTTATTTTTCACTTTTTAGTTTGATGTGCTATGAAAGCGTGTTTTGTAGTTTTTTTAAACTATATTTATATTGCTTATTGATGCTGATATTATAACATATTACGATCCAACAGATATTTCTGAAAAAAAAAATATTTTTTTTATTTCAGCCATGGGATTTGAACTCACGCCCGAGGACTCCGTCGTTTCGCGTCGACTAAGACTTGCACGCCCGGCCAACGACCGAACTGAGAATCACGGAATATACTTATAATATTAAGCCTCTTGCTCTCACGCAGAGGATACATGAGGAAAGGACTGGCGATCCTGATCAGGATAATGATATAAACTTATCAAATTATTGTATTGTTACCGGTTCTTCGTAAGTGTACAAAGTTTCAATTAAATCTGTCCGTTTAAAGTGGGTCAAAATCGAGTCCAAAGAGTCGGTTACAAACAAACAAACAAACAAACAAACATACATACAAGTGAAGCTAATAAAAGCGTGTTAATAAATATAGTTTAAAAAATCTAAAAAACACGTTTTTAAAGCACATCAAACTAAAAAGTGAAAAATAATTATTAATATAAACTGAAAACAATAATGAACGAAAAATACTAGTATTATTGTGAAAAAAGCGTGGGTTGCTCGATATACGAAAAATATGGCACAAAGCGCCCCACGCTTTTTTCACAATAATACTAGAATTTTTCGTTCATTATTGTTTTCAGTTTATATTAATAATTATTTTTCACTTTTTAGTTTGATGTGCTTTAAAAGCGTGTTTTTTAGTTTTTTTAAACTATATTTATTTTTCACTTTTTAGTTTGATGTGCTATGAAAGCGTGTTTTGTAGTTTTTTTAAACTATATTTATATTGCTTATTGATGCTGATATTATAACATATTACGATCCAACAGATAGGTATTTCTGAAAAAAAAAATATTTTTTTATTTCAGCCATGGGATTTGAACTCACGCCCGAGGAGTCCGTCGTTTCGCGTCGACTAAGACTTGCCCGCTCGGCCAACGACCGAACTGAGAATCACGGAATATATTTACAATATTAAGCCTCTTGCTCTCACGCAGAGGATACGTGAGGAAAGGACTGGCGATCCTGATCAGGATAATGATATAAACTTATCAAATTATTGTATTGTTACCGGTTCTTCGTAAGTGTACAAAGTTTCAATTAAATTTGTCCGTTTAAAGTGGGTCAAAATCGAGTCCAAAGAGTCGGTTACAAACAAACAAACAAACAAACATACAAGTGAAGCTAATAAAAGCGTGTTAAAAAATGGACAAACGTGGATAATGAGAGCATGCACCTTAGGATTAACATTACAACATGAACATACAGAGGCCTACACACAGTTTCGAATATAAGTAAATAAATATAGTTTAAAAAAACTAAAAAAACACGCTTTTAAAGCACATCAAACTAAAAAGTGAAAAATAATTATTAATATAAACTGAAAATAATAATGAACGAAAAAATACTAGTATTATTGTGAAAAAAGCGTGGGGTGCTCGATATACGAAAAATATTGCACAAAGCACCCCACGCTTTTTTCACAATAATACTAGTATTTTTCGTTCATTATTATTTTCAGTTTATATTAATAATTATTTTTCACTTTTTAGTTTGATGTGCTTTAAAAGCGTGTTTTTTAGTTTTTTTAAACTATATTTATTTTTAACTTTTTAGTTTGATGTGCTATGAAAGCGTGTTTTTTAGTTGTTTTAAACTATATTTATATTGCTTATTGATGCTGATATTATAACATATTACGATCCAACAGATATTTCTGAAAAAAAAAAAATTTTTATTTCAGCCGTGAGGTTCGAACTCACGCCGGAGGAGTCTGTCGTTTCGCGTCGACTGCCTTAACCCACTCGACCACCGGGCTAATTAACAATTACGGAATCTACTTACATATTAAGCCTTTGCTTTCACGCAGGGATACGTGAGGAAAGGATTGGCGATCCTGATCAGGATAATGATATAAACTTATCAAATTATTGTATTGTTACCGGTTCTTAATAAGTGTACAAAGTTTCAATTAAATCTGTCCGTTTAAAGTGGGTTAAAATCGAGTCCAAAGAGTCGGTTACAAACAAACAAGCAAACAAGCAAACAAACAAACAAGCAAACATACAGGTGAAGCTAATAAAAGCGTGTTAAAAACAAAATAAAAAAATACATGTAGTATATGACCTTAATCGTTGATGAAGTTCAAAATCAAAATAGACGAACAATAATGAAACTTTCGACAAGCCGACACATATATCCACACTAAGTTGTGGAATTTACTTCTCAAATATGTTTGTCCAGATGCTATTCAATTTAAGATATTGTTACGTGTTTGCTATCCACACAAACATCCCACAGCGTGGATTCGTTGATTGAAAATCCAGGTAACACTTACTCACTACTTTATTAACTAATTAATAATTAACAATTAATCATTGCCTTAACTATAAACACAATTAAATACATGTCTTTATCTTATTTCTTCTTATCACTGACGTAGTTTTCTACGAAACACTGTATACTGCACTCGACGATCGTTTCGCCAACAAAGTTGGCATCACCTGGACATGATTAAAACTAACCTTATGCTAAGAATGTATTCTATTAATACTTAAACCATCGTCACGGTTCGATGAACCGTAACCCACTAACCAATAAAGCGGACTATTTGGGATAGGCCCTTTGTCACTATTCATACTATTTTGTGACTTCCAAACTTTCAAGTTTATCCAGCTGTCGAGTATTTGTTACATTCGTAATTAATCTTAAATAAATATCTATTTTATGGTTGTTCTCAAGCGCATGTTGAGCAACACTTGACTTATCTGTTCTACCATATTTGAGATGGGCCATATGCTCTTTGAATCTAGTTTGAATTGGTCATCTAGTTTGTCCAACATACTTTTGATTACAGTCCTCACAGCTAATTTCGTAAATCCTCGACTTTTCGTTTGTTTAAATTAACACCACAGTGTCATTGTTTACTGTGGCTCACCTGTGGTTTAACTTAAGCCGGCTAAATTGTCGGCTTATGCTAGGTTCAGCAGAGCTCTTGAGTTTTAACCTCAATTTTGTACAGGTACATGTTTGTTTCATAACCTCCCGCAAAAAAAGCATAATTTTCTTAAATTAATAAAGTAATCAATCACTGTACTGAAAATAATAGTTGCCACATATAGATAAGAATTGATTGGAAATAACCCATTTTCCTCTTTATAAAGGTACTTGAATTATCGACAACCTTTTACACTTTTTTAAAACTATTAAACATCTGAAAATTGGTACAGCGGGTGGGAAATGGTGTAAAGAGGATTAATTTAAATAAAAAATTATAGCTGCTAACTGGATTATATTTAAGATGCTAATTGAGCGGAAATGATTCCGTAGTATATCTATAAAAATTTATTACTAATTAGTTGTATAGGAATTTAAACAGGGGCGTGCGGGAGAAATTTTTTGTAAAAAAAAGATTTTCGTCAATTTTTGATAAATTAGTCATGGATTGAGCTTTAAATAATTTTTTATTTGATTCTTAGATAAATTTGACCCATTTTGCATAAACATTATTCAGTAGCGTATTGTTGCTGCTGTATATATAAAGTTTAAAAGTGGACTCTTGGGGGAGTTTTTTATGCAGTAAATAAGCTTAGAATTGCTATTTATTGATCATGTATCTAAACATGCACAAAAAAGCCAAAAGGGCTGTTTATAAAAAAACGAGGAAAAAGCATACGCAGCTTCCATTGCATGTAGGGAACTTTCAAGTTGCAAAAATTTTTTAAAACATTAATCATTTAATTAGTTTATTGTTAGTTTTTATCATGGCATCCAATACAAATTGAAAATACACAAAAGAAACCTTGGATTTCTGTATATGCAATAATATGCAGCTTCCAATTTCAAATAAAGCGCGCGCTAGCAGCTAGTTTTAAAATTTTTCTGAGGGATGCCATAGTGGATGTGATCGCAGAGATGCAATCCTTGGATGGTTCGGTTGGTGATTTAGCAAGATTTTCTTGCAGCAATTTTTTTTTCTAAATATACGAATTCACTATACAATGAAACTTTTATTGTAGTTGAAACATATAAAGAGGATTCCTTAAAATATATGACTCGATTGAATAGAAAAAAATATTCAAATTCAATACTTAGTAACACCTAATATGAATATATTGAATATATAAAAAAATCGTTGAAAATATTGTTATCCCATTGTTTAACTAAAGATGAACTCACAAACTTTTTGTAAAAATACTTGCTTGAATTTACTGCTGAAAATAACCTAAACGTGGTAGTGTCGTGGGGAGAAGAATATGCTTCATCTGCTAACAAACATACTGGTGATCCTAAAACTGCACAAAATGTAGCAGACACGAAAATCCTTCTTCATTGCTTATTTCCAGCCCAAGAAGGCAATGTTGTTCATATTTTTTCTCCTGACACTGATGTATTCGTGCTGGCATTAAGTGAATGCAACATTTTTAGAAATAAAATTTATTTTCATACGGATACGGATGAAAGAAGGAGGAAAATTTCATTGCTCCAATTGTGAATGTAATTTTAGCTCAACATTGCAACCTTTACTTTCCAGATTGCTTCTACAAAAAAGGAAAGTCCAGTTGAAGGCATTTCAAAAAGCTGATAATGCCACTTTAGGTACTTTACAAAGTTTGGCAAATGGCCCTTTAAATGACCAAGCAATGGCAACCGTTGAAAAGTCTCTGTACCAAGTATACTGTCCAATATAGTTGATTTCGAGGAACTCTGATGGTACTTCTTCTCCAAAAAACGACTCACAAATGAAAACGGGATTAATACTGACCATAAAAAGGAGCAAACTATTAGGTCATCATTAGGGAAACTTGCCATCATCCTCCAACCAACAATTTCTACACGATCGGAATACGACTGGTAATTCGAAAGTGACAGAAGACTTGTTTTGTTTTACATGATCATACGTGCCTTTTTATAGGGTTCCATTTATAGACATGTTTCCGTAATTTGCCAGCTGCATCAATTGAGATTTTGGAACTTACCAAGTGCACTTGCAAAAGATGTTATCCACCATGCGAATGAGTCAATTATAATTTATTGTGTACATGTGAGGGGACAGATTGTGAAACCAATAACGGGGCAGGATTTAGAATCTTTAGATGAAGACTAGAGTTTTTTTTTAATTTTTTTGTTCAATACAATTTTAATAGTATGGGTCGTGGTATGGATTTGAGTATGCTTGCTTTTTCCCTCTTTTCTTATGAACAGTTCTTTGATTTATTTATTTCCACATTTTAAATTTAATATATCTTATATTCACACCAACAACAGTACGCCACTAACCATTTTTTATGCAAAAGGGGCCAAAACGCTAAGGAACTAATAAAAAGTTATTTAAACCGAATCATGACTAATTTCCCAAAAACTGGTGAAAAGCTATTTTTTACAAAACGTGATCTCCGGACGCCCCTGATTAAATGCTGAAAAATCTAGATAATGGTAAATTGTTATAAATACATTTTGGAATGATTTTCGCTTAGTTGACAGCTTCCATCATAAACAAGTCTACGACAATAATTTTTTTTAATGCATCCTTTTTCATATATATTCCACCCCTGCATCAATTTCCAGATGTCTAACCGGACAGATTACATTTAGGATCCTACCTTCAACTAAACGCACACGGCAGAATACAACACACCGTACTATTTTGAACAGGGAAATCACCAACTTCCACTCATAGTTGCCAGTGTGTCTTATCTATCATAAGATTCGTAAGAATTAGTGAAACGAGGAGTTACCTTTATCTTATCTTGCCTTATCAACAACTTGTTTTTGATATACCGTGTGTAAAACGGCTAATGTAACCAACTGTTAGGATTGAACAAGCGTGATAGACGTAACAGTGTATGTTTTGTAGCTGGTTGGTGGGGCATATCCCGAGTCTGTCCCTATATTCGCTGGTTATGTCTTATTCCATCTCATTTCATCCTAGTTCGCAGCCATCGCTCGTATTCTTTTTCTATCTGGCCACACTTGGCGGTATACATATGGAATTTATTACTCGTTTTGAATTTTGCTTTGTGATTAATTATTTTGTACCAGTTTATTATATAGTGAACGTTGAATTAACTGGAACAGGCGTTAAAGGAAAGCAAATGATGTACAGTTTATTTCAAACTTATTTGCAACATAAAAAACGTCGACTTCTATGATCCTTTTAACCAAAGAAACGGCCTTTTTTTATGTTGCAAATAAGTTATTATGTGGAGTATTGATGACAGTTCTCACCACAGGTGGGGAGGGAATAATCCATACACGTCATTATTGGATTTCTTTTTAACTCCTGTCGACTTGAAGCAACTCTCGCTGTATACACCATATCAGTGTTTTGATCTTTGAAATTTATATAATTATTGCGAACACAGTTTGTTTCAACTACGCTTCCCTGGATTAGAAGGAGCTCTCATAGTGCAAATATACCTGCCTAATGGTCAATTTCTTCACATCTAATTTAGTTCTAGATTTTGTCCAATGGGTAAAGAATGATTGACATAAACTTGTCAATTTTTGTTTTCTTCAGTCAATTATATTTTATGTGTTGGTTAAACTAGGTTTAAATTTATTTGCTAGTTCAATTGGGAGACAGTTTTTATTTTAACTGTAATTTAAGTACCTTACCTTAGAGTAAAAGAAATATTCTATTAATTTGTTGATGCGAAAAAATATGAATGAGAAAATGGAAATAATGTGTATCTTTTGGATAAATTTATCTGTCAGCCAGTTATCAAACACGTTATCTATAACTGAAGCTATAAGTAGTTATCTAGCTATTTTTGCTAGATTTTCTCCTAATTTCTTTACGCATTACTGGGTGTTGCAATTTCAGTGTTACACAGTATATTAGTAACTGTTATTTTTGATTTCCCGTTAAAAAAAAAATTCGTACTAATAGACTTACCCTCTTTTGATGGAATTTTTTTAAATGTTTTGGAGTTTCTAGCTTACCTAAAAAAAAAAGAAAAAAAGTAATTATGCAAATTAATGACTTTTTAAAAATATATTTCGTCATTTACTAAAGAATGGTGATATCTCTGATGTCAAAAACTATCGGGCCATCACCTTATTGTGCAATTTCGCGAAGGTTTTTGAGATATTTGTGTATAATTGCATCTACTCACTTGTTGAAAATGTCATATCACTTGTTCAACATGGTATTATGGAAAAACGCTCAACACACAAATTTAATATGTTTTACTCAATTTATTTCCGAAGTTGTTGACGAGCACGGACAGGTGGATATGATATACACGGACTTCTCAAAAGGTATTGATCACATAGATCATAGTATATTGTTAGCTAAGTTGGAACTATACGGATTTTCCGAGCTTTTAGTTGAATTGTTTCGTTCTTATTTAACCGACCGTTTCCAGTACGTTACATATAATTATTTTAAATCTCGCAGTTATAAAATTATATCAGAGGTTTCACAAGGATCAAACCTGGATCCCCTATTATTTTCCCTATTTATAAATGATTTAAACGGCCCTATCGGATGCCATAAACTGTTCTTTGCAGATGATTTAAAAAACATATAATTCAATCAATTCTGCTTAAATTACGTATGACTATCAAATCGATTTGCAGGCTCTAGTCCGCACCGATATTACTAAAGACTTGGGTGTTCACTTTGATAACAAATTAAGTTTTTCCACACATATTGAGTAAACTGTTTCATCTACACTCGGCTGATTTTTGGCAGGCCGGTATGGTTTTCAGTTCCGAGAGCAGCGTAGGCTTTATCCTTCCGAGTACACCGATAATTAGGACGACCATTTTGACCGAACAGCCTGGGTACAGCACATGGAGCTCGTACCAGAAATCACGATTATTACTATTATTTTTATTTTTTTTTCCGGTTTCCTGATGCCGGTCAGTCCTCCCGTGGCCTCCGACGCCTCACAGGAGTCGCACCGGCGCATCAACTACAGCCACTCCCCACATCCCGCAGGGTTAGTGACTGTAGATACCAGAATCGTGTGCCCTAAGCAGACGGAGAGAACTCAGAATGACCGCCTTCTGCATTTGACCTACCAGCCACTCGGCTGATTTTTGGCAGTTCCGAGAGCAGCGTAGGCTTTATCCCTCCGAGTACACCGATTATAAGGACGACCATTTTTACCGAGTAGCCTGGGTACAGCACTTGGAGCTCGTACCGGAGATCGCGATATTTGGTCCGTTTCTCCTCCTCCTTCAAGGTGATGTTTTCTCCGCAGGTGCCGAGAACTCGATGACATACATCACCTTGAGTTGATGGTCGAGGAGGACTATGTCAGGCTTGTTGGCTTGGATTAGCCTGACAGTCGGGAACGAGTAGTTCCAGTAAATCCGGCATTTCTCGTTCTCGACAACGGACTCAATATCTCCGGGGACGTAAGGCAGCACTGGTGTCTGGTCTACCCCGTACGAGTGCCTTAGATGGTAGTATAGCACTCGTAAGGCCGCGTTATGTCGGTGGATGTAGGCCAAAATCGCATATATGGGGCATGCAGAAAGTAAATGCATGAGCGATTCCGGCGCCTGATGGCAGGTCCTGCAGTTGATATCAGGAACTTCTACACGCCACACGCGGCTACGGTAGACCAAGGTGTTGAAAACACCATCTTGGCAGGCCATAATGAATCCTTCGGTCTCCGACTTAAGCCCTGCTGACCTTAGAAAGGCGAAGGTCAGCCTGGTCGATAAACCCAGTGTTTCGATGTTCTTATAGAAGACACCATGCTGGGATTTATCGACGTGCTGCCGAAACAGATTTTCCTGTTCGGCAGCTCTAATTCAGGCTTTCAGACGATTTGGCTGAAGTTCGGTGACTGACTCAACATCAGCACCTCGCCGGCCTCCTCGCCTGATGTCAAATGCGAGACCGAGTTCATCTGCGGCTCTTTTTTGCTGCCTTGAACAATCCTGCTCCCACTCCTACAGTTTCGTGATGTTTTACGAGCCGCAAGAGGGGATCTGAGCTCCTGAGTACGTTACATGCCATACTCAGAGCTACTCTGCCATGCGTACACTCCAGGCTCAAAAGTCCTCGGCCCCCCGTTGACGTGGGAGGTACACACGAGGAACGGACGATCTAGGATGAATACTTCTGTGAATATTCATCATCTTGCGGGTATCCCTATCTAATTGGCACAGCTGCTCTACTGTCCACTTTACTACTCTGAAGGAGTAGAGCAGAACCGGAACGGCAAGCATATTAGTTGCAGACACCTTGTTCTTCCCCGAAAGTTCGGAAGACCAAATCTTTCGGAGGCGGTGTCTGTACTTGCCCCGGAGAGAATCTTTTATTTGTGATACATGCTGGATGTGCCTTTGTTGCACACCCAGATATGTATAGGTCTCTCCGGCATCCAGATGTCTTAGGATGCTTCCGTCTGCAAGCTGCGCATCTTCAGGGAATTCTCCGCATCGTCCTCTCTTGAGGTGGACGACTGCACATTTGTCCAACCGGAACTCCATACCAATTGCCCGCGTATATTCTACCCACCCTACGAGCGTTTTGTAGTTCGCGCTCTCCGGAGGCATAAAGTTTAAGGTCATCCATATAAAATAAATGGGTGACCTTATGCCTCCAGTCGCTGGGTGGCCCACATTGATAACCGCGGGTATGGCGGAGCCCAACAGACAACGGCAGCAGTGAGATGCAGAAGAGGAGAGGACTCAGGAGTCACCCTGGAAAACTACTCTCCTAAATGCCACCTGCTCTGTCGTGACCCGCTGTGCACCTGATGTTATGGTGAAGCGGGTCTTCCAGAGCGGCAGCAGCTGTTCTATGCATCTCACTAGTGGTGCTGGTATCGCAAGACATTCGGGCAAGTACAACAATAGCTCATGTGATGTTGTATCAAATGCCTTGCGGTAATCAATCCAGGCCATCGATAGATTCCGCTTGTATTGCACAGAATCCTCTGTAATACAGCGGTCTATCAGCAGGCTGTCCTTGCAACCTGCCATGCCCTTCTTGGCACCACGCTGTTCGTGTATCTGCTGGAAGACCGGATCAACAGATCTCAGTGTCCTAGCATACAAGATACGTGTAAATATCTTGTAGCAGGAGTTGAGGCAAGTGATCGGCCTATAATTCCTCGGGTCGGAAAGGTCCCCCTTTTTGGGGATAAGCACAATACGTCCCTCGACGAACCATCCGGAATCTACTGCCCCTCGTTCAACCATGGGTTGAAAACTCGCGCCAGACGTCGGTGAGTCGAAGGAAATTTCTTCCACCAACAGTTGTTAATGCCGTCTGGGCCCGGGGCAGCGAAGTTCTTGGTACCAACAAGTGCTTGTTGGACTTCCTCCGTACTGATTGCCGGGCACACTTCTTCTGGCTCTTTAAGATGTCTGTGACACAGAGCCTCGAAGTGTGCAATTGATGGAGTGTCGCTATTGAATGGACGCGTCGTTTCGTAGATTCCCTTCCAGAAGGTTTCGACATCTTCTACAGTCGGCGGATTATCTACAACACGCTGTGGCTTTTGAAAGAGGCGAGAGGGATTCGTACGGAACAAATTGTTTTGTTCCATACTCCTCACCCGCCTCTTCAATGTTTTCGCCATGAGCGCTCGGATCCTATCTAGACAGTGCTGCTTGATGGTAAGCATCACTGTCAGATTTAGAGTATGGTGTTGACGTCTTAATCCGGCAGCTATGCGCCGGATTCTGGGAGTAAAAACTCTCCCAGTCGTCTTATATTCCACCACACTCTGGATCCGAGAAGCGTGTTGTCTGGCCGACTGTATCTTGCCCTCAATTTTCTGTACACGCCGCTTGGCTTTCTCGACCCCGTGATTGGTTGACCTCTCACGGGGGACGAGTTGCTTCGCGGCGTTGTACACGGCACAGTTGATTTGCCAGATGTCTGCATCTTCCGGAATTTCCTCATCGATCACCACGTCCATTCTAGCCATGTCTTGTGGCTTTAGGTTAGCCCTGGTGTTAAGGCTAACCCTCGTCCTTAAGTCTACGTCGGTGAACTCTAAAGGATGTTCCCCATCAGCTGATAATTGCCGCGGTGGGTCTGCGGCTGGCAGTTCCTCCGGCTGACGGGGTGCCCTTACATAACCTGTCCTGAGCTGAAAGGATACTTGATCTCTCAGGTGTTGTTGAGAGAAGGCGCGATGCTCTGAATGCATTTCGCACCAAAGTGCATGCAATCGCGCCATGTATCCCCTTCGCTCAGGTTCGCTACTCTCGCGGCAGGTCAGTAAGTCATCCCGAAGTTCCCTCGTCCACTTAAAGCGTCCATGTACAGTTGCATTTTCATCATCGTTAGGACCGTCCGGTAAGGCCCCTCCCATCTGTCCTTGACCTCCATCCGACTGAGGTCGATTGTGAGGGGCCCTTCTTAGGTTATATGGAACCCATAGCAGTAAGAGTACCAGGGTGGTTAGCCCTGGTACTCCCAGCCGGCAATTGTCAGGCAGAGTTGCCTCTGCCTGTCCAGGGTGCACCAGCGCGGAGGTTGCCGGTCCTTTGCACCCCATTATTATTATTATTATTATTATTATTATTATTATTTTATGCATTATTTAATATCCGTTGTGATCAATTAAATACGTGTAGAATCAACAAATATGTTATCCAGAAATGACAATTTTATCAAGAGTAAATAGCAATATGCAACATAAATGAAATTAATTTTATTACTAGCGATTGGATCTGAAGTTGTAATACGACATATTGCTTCAGACAATTTTAACTTTATAAAATTTGATGGCCAAAGCTGGTGTGAATCGTTTGAATCTACACGATAATTGACACTGTCTTTTGTTGATTCGGAGAAATATCCCCCTAGTAATCTTGATAGGATCAAAAGTGTACGCAGCAACTGAATATCTGTGAACCCGGTTGCTATTTTACATGCCCAGCAGACAGACATACAACGATGCAACAATTCAAGAAGTTCCATACATATTTCTCATGAACCTTGTTAACCATACATCAAATAATAAAATTCACAGTAAATGATACATAGGTACCACTATTCTTGAATGTTTATATTGCGCATATTATCTAGAGACATTCCTGAGGATATACAAAAATTGATATTATTTTGAACAATAGTCAAGGATTATTAGTTCATACCGTATAATAGATTTTTGTACTGACGAAAATTTTGATTGTTTTTTACCGTTCGTCTTTGAAAAATCTTACTATGTTTGCGGTCACTTTCTGGTTCGAACGGATATTTACTGGTATACACTTAATCTGCGGAACATTTAGAAGAAATACTTTTATTAGTATGGCATCGGCAAACATATCTTACAAAGGCCAAAACATGTGATTGAGAGCGAGCTAACACATCATCTCTCTCACTTCGTCCCTCTACTACATACCGAGGTGTCTCCATGAGAAGTGAAACAAGAAAATAGAATTTGAAAATGTTTGGATTGTTTGACGAAACTTCACGATTGAGTATAACTTGTGATTCTGAACAATTTTTTCTAAGACACTTTCTCTCCAACTCATCGCCAACTATAATTTCTTGAAAATTTGGAGTTTTCTTTTTTCGTAGTAGGCTTATATTCCAAATGTAGGCGACTAATATGTGGGAGAAAAAGTCGTCTTAGGGACTTGCACATTTGGTAAACATTTTAATTGAATTCGGTAACAAGTAAAAAAGATAGCGAAGTGTCTTCATGAGAAGTAAAATACGCTGTATATCACATAGAGACACGGACTAAATCATCAATGATACGTTCGTTTTAGTGGTGACACAAAACACAGTGCGGGAAATAATAATTGTGTTTCTAAGGAACTTTATCTAACAGTATTGATATAAACCATGAGCAGAAAATACTGTTATGAAATATCTTGAGTGATAGAGTTTTTAATAAACAAACCAACAATAATTATAAACAGAAATAATGTTCACACGATGGTGTTTATTCAGCCGTAGGCAACATTTTATTGATGATCCATGTCCTGCGGTTTTAATAGTTCCACTACAAGCTTTGCGAAATGAGTTACGACAGTTCTGTTGAGCGCATTTTGTAATATTACGTATATTGAAATATTGTCAATTTTTGCTTTCTAAATATACTTTTTTGTCGCAGTTTTTACCATTTTCCTGTTTCGTTAATATTTACTAGCAAGCGTATTTTATTATTTCCATTATTTAAATCTTGATAATTATGATTATTATAAATTTTAAAACTGAGCTTATTAGACATTGTAAATTTTAAGGCCTATAGTACGAAATAGTAGATATTATTTAAATTAGTGTAAATGATTATAGCTGTTTGTAAATTTTTTGCTTCATTGTGTCATTTTCTAAACCATAATCTTCTTTCCAGTCTTACTCTTCATCTATCCATAAAGATACCTCTAGTTACGTTGTGCGGTACGGGGCTACACAATTAGAGACAACGGACACATGCCCAATATCCAAGTATGCTTCCAGCTCCTCGACCGGGAAAATGTCATTACGTCTTGACCACAAAACTACTAAATTAATGCAGAATTTGTCCGTCAGCAGATTGGTTCAAAGGAAGTTTTTGTATTTTAAAGATGAGCGAAATATGATGATTGTGAAAACTGAAAGCAATACGACATTGTTTAATAAGAAGGAGTGAAAAAAAACTTTTTTGGATTGGCAAAACAGCAGATATGTCGAAAGTTGACATATGTAAAAGTAAATTCAGATGTAAAACCAAACATTTTTCGGTATCCTTTGAGGTACCCCAGCCACCCTCAAAATCATTTCTCACATAGAATTATTTTTTGGCAAATTGGCTTCTTTGCATCATAAATAACAAGTATAACACATTTTTGTACAATAGATTCACTTTTTAAAGTGCCCCAATACCTTTGTTTTGCTGTACAAAATAAAACTCTTGAAAATTTTTAATACCAACCTTCAATTAAACCGTTTTTGAGAAAAATTAATAGAAAAGCTAAAAACTAAAACATATTCTTATAAAACTAACTAATAGTCGTTGTTTTATGAAACAACATTTTTTTTATGGCGGCTGAGGCACCTCAAAGGGTAGTCGAAAAAATTTGCGATTTTGCAGTTGAACTTACAGACATATAGCAATTGAGACATACCATTTTTTTTCACTTTTATTTATTGTTTGACACAACTCTTTAGTGGGCTTTAATTTGTGAGCTTTGGTGGAATTTAAAAATTGACTGAAAAATACTAAAAAGTGTTGATTATTTTTGTTTTCTTTTAACAATTAGTTTTATTATTAAACAAATTTTGGTTATTTAGCACCGTCACTAAATAATCTTTTCTGATTATTCAGCACCGTCACTACATAATCTTTATAGTATTTTCTTAAGAATAAGTTAACAAAAAACATAGTATATAATTTTGGATTATACTTGGATATCTTGTACATGAAATGGATGGCCGTTTTGGTTCCGAATTTTATATCAATGGACTTCCAATGGACGTTACGATGTCACAATTTTGGATAACACTTATTATGTACATCCGCTGAATGCCCAAAGTATATACAATCATATTTAAAGCGGTAGTTCGCTGGACGTGCTGTGTATGTGTTAAGTCATAACTATGTCTTACGTGTACTTATACGTCCACTGATTGTACTAGGTACTGAAATATAGGCTCTAGGTACATCCAATGTATGTACTTATACGTATATTCATTGGACGTGTTTAATACAGAAAGATGTGAGCCTTGGACGTGTACCGTGTATGTAATTGTATAGTACGTACTTATTTTATCTTATATTGATAAACTGGATAGATCATATCAAGATATGTAAAAAATTAATCCAACTAAATCAATAAAGTATTAAAATTAAGGACTTGTAAATCTTCATTAAATACAAAAATCTATGTCGTATAACTGATGTAGACTGAAGTCCACAAAATAAATTATTTGAAGTTTATAAATTCATCCGATTATATAATATGTAGGTATTATTAATGCCTACAACATTAAAAACAGATGTATTAATGACGTCCACTGCATATCCAAATATGTTTGGTAGTTTGGTGATGAAATATATTAAATTCGGTTGTTGCACCATGTCAAAATTTTAGTAGAATCTGTGTTAAACAATAACATTTCGTCTTAAAAAACCGCTGTCAATTATTTGGGGATCAGAACTTCCTCACCGTAGTAAAACTCGACGTGTGGTGGAGTTTATAATAATAGCTATTTGTATGACAAGGGAGAAAAGTGCATAATTTCCTCCCGCGGATAGTCCAAGGGAGGAAATGGCACTTTGCTCCTGTGTAATACATATGATTTTTTCTACGACCATTTACAGTGTTTTACACTGGTTTTACATATATTTTATTATATTTTCTTATGCATGACAATCAAAAAACCAAATATGTCAAAATGTCATAATAGGTATTTAGATAAGTAAATATTGTTAAAAATCAAAGTACATGGAACGTTGCTAAGGTTGCTTCTTGTTTTCAAAATAAACAAACTTCCAAAAAGTTTATTATAATGTATTCCGAATGTGAAGATGAAGTTCCTCAAGATATTCTGGAAGAAGCAAACGTGGTTTCGTTAAATCTATTACCCTTAAAGTCTCATGAAAAATATAAAAAAGTGTACCAGCTATTTAATTGTTGGATGGAGACTAGGCAAATAAGAAAAATATGTGAAAAAGTGGTCCTATTTTACTTTTCCAAAAAATGCGCCGATTTGAAGCCTTCAACATTATGGAGCAAATACAGCATGTTGCGATCTACACTCCAAATTAAAGACAATATCGACATTAAGTTTCCTAAATTAGTAGCTTTTTTATTTGAAGTTTTTACTTGTTTGCTTCCAGAGGGAGCCAAAGTATTTTCCTCCCTAGGGAAGCAAAGTATTTTCCTCCCGAGGGAGGAAAGTACTACTTTGCTCCCTGAAATGAGGGAGCAAAGTAGTATTTTCTATGTAGGGAGTAGAAAAAAGTTATTTTTGACGTTTCAAAAAAGTCATATTTTGACGTTTCAAAAAACTCGATGTGTGGTGGAGTTTGTAATAAAAGTAATTTTTGACGTTTCAAAAAAGTCACATTGATGGAATGTTACTAATATTTTTTTTTGAAAAAGTAATTTTTTGACGTTTCAAAAAAAGTCACGTTGGTCGAATGTCACTAATATTTTTTTTTAACATTTCAAATTGACGTTTCAAAAAAGTCACATTGGTGGAAAGTCACTAATATTTTAAAATTTGAAATGTCAAAAAAATTTTGACATTTCAAATTGACGTTTCAAAAATTTTAAGAACCGATTTTGCTCATCAACGAACTCAATCTCTTCCTTGACCTCTAGAATGTGTGTACCAAATTTGAAAGCTTTATCTCAAAAACTGTAGCTGCTATAGCGAATCAGACAGACAGACACACAGACAGAATTTTTTTTTTGTCTGAAATTTTGTATATCGTCATAATTCGTCGAGATTCGTCCAGAAATACAATAAAGATTTTCAAAATTTTTTTCACGAATACATACCTTCATCACTTTGAGGGGTGAGGAAGTAAAGTCATCAGAAATATGTAAAAGTTGAAAATAAAGTCTTATATTACAATACGAATTAATAAAATAATGCATTCCAAACGCCGATGATATCACATCAGCAGTCGACAGAGAACTTAATCATAAAGCAACAAAAGACGGCTGCGAAGTTTGGTACTCGTTGCCAGCGTTCGAGGAAGAAGAAAAAACGATTCCCTGAAAATCATACAAATGAGTAACTCAGAATTTACCAATATCTGAATGTGACGACAGAAAATATGGATGTGTCAACTTTGACAAATTGAGGTTTTTGCCACACATGAATTTTGTTTCTATCCAAGGTAAATCCTTGAGTTAATCATTTATTTGATTTTCGCTAATAAACAATAATACGCGCACTACAGAACAACTATAAGAAAACGTTCACACCAAATACTAAATACTGCTAAGGTTTGTTCATTAGTGTTGCTGGAATCGGTTGATTTTGAAAATCATATATGAGCAGGTCGTTTTGAATGTTGACAGAATTTGCAAGCAGATAAATACAATGGTCCTTTAGACATAAACAAACGGCGGCAAGGTGCTTTTTATATAGGAAATGTTTATTTTAAAATTTTGAGAAAAATGTTATGGATACAAAAAAAACATAAATTACTAAAAGAAAATCATTAATTACTGTCAATAGGCAATACATATTTATAAAATAGAAATGTATTTTGCTTTTACAAATTCTAACTACCTTCAGATTGCAGATGTAACATTCCCCACAGTCACATTTAAAATAATATCTTGATATTTTTGAGACAATTTATAAGCAGATTGCTCAATATAATAAATGAACAAAATCAGATCATCTACTCTAACACAAATGGACGGCATTTTTATGGTACAACTGCTCAGATCGTCTTCTAGCAACACTAACGAACATATCTCTAGTTAAACATCTACCATAGACATGTCTATGACGTCCACTTAACTATTGACAAAAGAGGTGAGGTTAGTTTGTTTATTGTCAACTTGTTCCTCTTCTGTTCTGCATATCACTTCATATCTAACTACCGATATGATGTCACTTACGTTTTCGCAGCACATTCAAATAGCAAATGTTAAATAATTTTTTTAAAATATTGCGTTTAGAATGTTTCTTCCCAATTAAATATATAACTAAATTAATGCCTCCACTATCATATTTCACTATTTAAAAAAATTTGTCAACAACCGACTTGATGTAAAACAATATATATACAAGTTTTATGGTAAAAACCTTTACATACAGGGTAGGCAAATTTCGATGCTTGTATAGGGTAACTCGGTAACTGTAAGAGATACAAAAAATGGAAGACACATTCTCGATCTCTGTTTTGAGACAAATTCACTGGCGAAAACAAAAAATTTGCTATCGCCTTTTGTTTTCAAGTTATAAACAAAAGTTCGATTTTTCGACTTTTAAACACATGTCAATATCTTGGTTGTATGTAAAGTTCTGAAAAAACAATTTTTACATTCTTTAGGCACTTTTTTCTGTATAATACAGTAGCGTCGAGAAAATTTAAAAAAAGGTGCAATTTCGAGTTATGGCTTATAGTTGTATTTTATTAAATAGGAATCATAGTTGGCTATGGTTTAGTTAACAGGGAACTTTTTTTCTCTTTCAAACTATATATCATATGTGGGGTCGCTTTTGATGTGTAAGTATTTAATAGCGAAAATAATCTTTTAATAGATTACTTTCTGCGTTTCTTTATACCTATTCCAAGTAGACGTGTGTCATCTATGACAGTGTGATCCGTTTGTCAGTAAATTGCATATTAATAATTTCTTTCCGTCATAATCGTAAAAGTGAAGATGTCTTACGAAAATTACGAGAAATATGATATGTTAGAATGCTTTATTCAAAATAATAACAGTTGTGATATTGCATCCGAAATATATTTCAATCGCTATCTAAAATGAAGACAACCTAATAAAGCTATTTTTAAGAGGTTAAAAGAAAATCTCATTAATAGTGGGTCCTTCAACAAGTCAAGACAACAAAATCAGATATTTATATCTAATTTTATAATACATTACAACTACAAATTAAAAATTCAAATTAAAGTAAATGTTCAAACTGATGTCAGTTATGTTCGATAGATAAATTACACCTCTTCATAACACTCTAAACTGCATTATAAATATGAAGATTTCAAATGGAATTCACACAATCTATAAAATTTTGTCCGAGTTCATTTATGTCGGTACTGGTTTTCTGTATAATTTGTCTTTAATATGGTCCCAAAAGAAAAAATCCAGTGGCATTAAGTTAGGTGATCGTGGTGGCCACCTCATTGGTCCGTTACTTCCCATCCTGTTATTTCCGAAATTGGTATTTATTAATTCTGAAACCATCCTGATATTATGAGGTGGTTCACCATCTTGTTGTACCTGTTGAAAATTCCTGCACTGCTAATGTAGGCTTCATCTGTCCAAACTACATTTCTAGAGAAGAGTGGGTCTTGTTGTCTTTTTTGACGATACCATATGCAAAACCCAATCGTCGCTGAAGATCAGTTGGTTGCAGGTGGTGTTGTTTTCTTATTGTATAAAGCCTGAATTTGTCTGTCTTCAAAATACCCAAAGCTCAACGTCTTGAAATCCCAGAATCAGCTTCAATTTGACGACTTGAAATTGAAGGATTTGCAATTACAGTTTATAGAAGCTTCTTTAGCATCTTCAATGTTGTAATTTCTTGGTCTTGGCTTGTTGAAGGACCCACAATTAATGAGATTTTCTTTTAACCCCTTAAAAATAGCTTTATTAGGTTGTCTTCTTTCTGGATAGCGATTGAAATATATTTCGGATGCAATATCACAATTGTTATTACTTTGAATAAAGCATTCTAGCATATCATATTTCTCGTAATTTCGTAAGATATCTTCACTTTTACGATTAAATGGGGTGTTATTATGACGGAAACAAAATTATTAATATGTAATTTACTGACAAACTGTCATAGATGACACACGCCTACATGGAATAAATATAAAAAAACGCAAAAAGTAATCTACTAAAAGATTATTTTCGCTAGTAAATACGTACACATCAAAAGCGACCCCACATATGATATATAGTTTAAAATAGAAAAAAAAAGTCCTTTTTAAATAAACCATAGGCAACTATGATTCTCATTTAAAAAAATACAACTTTATGCCTTAACTCGAAATTGCATTTTTTTTAAATTTTTTTCGATGCCACTGTATTATACAAAAAAGTGCCTGAAGAATGTAAAAGTTGTTTTTTCATAATATTACAAAATACCAAGATATTGACATGTGTCTAAAAGTCACAAAATCGAACTTTTGTTTCCGCCAGTGAATTTGTCTCAAGAAAGGGATCGAGAAGGTGTCTTACATTTTTTGTATCTTTTACAGTTCTCAAGTTACCCTATACAAACATCGAAATTTGCCCACTCTGTACAATGGAACTGACTTTGTAATATTTAAATTCTGTTAAAATTGTGGATAACCAATGAATACAACATAAAAAACGCCGGCTTCTTTAATCCTTTTACCGCCGTAAAGGACGCCGCCGCTTTTTATGTTGTATATTACGTTTGAAACAAACTATACCGAAATGTACGAAATCGTAGAACAAGCTAAAGTAAAGCAGTTGAAATATGTATATTGTTGTACATCAATGATACTTAGGACTTACGATGTACACTATACATCGAGAATTTCCATGGACATACTAAGGATGCTTTTTGGACATAAAATGGACGTCCGATGGTTGTATTGTGCAATATGGGTTGTAGTATGAGAGCCTACGACCAACCTTTTTGTCTTATAGTATCCCGGCCAAAACCGTATAAAATAAGTTTGAATGGATGCTTATGTAATACCCAATAATTATTTTGTTATTTTCTTCTAGAAATGCATAAGTACGAAGCAAATAAAAGTAAGATTTTTTAAAATATATGAAAAGAATGGGCTCATTTAGGTTAGGGTGGATGTCATGAATGTCATTGTGATTACCAAAGTTACAATTTATCTTTCAATTTAAAATGTCAAAACAAATATGACAAATGCTAATATTTTGAATTTTGTATTTTAAATATGTTTATATGTTCGTATTTACCAGCCTTCTGAGGAATTCCGGAAGAATGAACGACGACATTCCTATATCGGACTAGGGGCTTTCGTTTTTGTATTGTAACTGGAGGGAATCTTTTTTTAAGTGTAAAAATTTATCTTTTTGGTGTCAATATTTTTTTAATATCAATATTTTTCTGCTTTTATATTATCCCATTCAGATAAGAATGAAAAATATGAAAAACTATAGGCATTTATTATTATCATGTTTGGTTTGAAACGATGCTTATGTAATAGGTAAAAGTATTTCAGATATAATTTAAGTGGCTACCTAAAATAATTATTAAGGTTATACAATTTTAAAGTAACTCTCAAAAAGTCCATCAGATTTTATTTCATCACCACCAAATTTCGAAGTGAGATGTCTGCAGGATCATAGACAAGAAAAATATTAAATGAGCAGTTAGTCATTGCGTTAGTCAATGTGTCGCGGGTACAGAGCGTAGGAAGCCCTGCTAATATGAATTTTTTTTAATGTTCTCAAGAAGCGGTTCGGCTTATAAACTGGAGATTCTTAATACATTTACTCAAATAAATTACCCATTTGTCTTGCTGTTAAAAAGTACACATACAATTTGTAACTTTTAAATTACCAATTATTATTATTATTAATCTTGAAAATAAATTAATATAAGTATGTTATAAGATCGTCTTCAAACAATATACACATATTTTCCGAGTATTACGTTACTTGCTAATCTGAAATTAACAGCAAGTCGTTATATTCAACTACCAAAACGTTGCTAATAAAATTTTTGTTATTCCATTTTAATTTTCCAGCTAACTATCAACAATAATAAAATGTTTTATCTAATTGTTATGCCAGCCTTGGCTGAAGCGACGACGACATCGTGAATCATGGAGTAGTCATTTATGGTTTGTATGTAGGAGTCTGCACAAATTTGGAGTATTATATTTATAATGCAAATGCGTGTGTACATCCGAAACTGCAACAAAAGATGAGTAACCTGGTAATAACTTTATTAAATTTATTTCGTAGACTTCCTTTGTAATCGTTGACACTATTGTAAATATCACTAAGCCTGTACATCTTATAATGCTCAAATTATTATCTATTGTTATATAACTACAACACTAATTTGACTTCGTTAAATACGTGTTACAATGTTTATAATCTGAAAAAATTTATTATCATCGTAAAAATCCAGATATTCATTTTACGACAAAGTAAACTAAAAAAACTGGGAAAATTGTACTCGCAACAGATTTAATAGAAATAAACAAGTTCAGTTTTAATTGGTAATAAATTTATTGTTTCACAGTCAATTCAATTCAGAGACAGCTTCTATCCAATTCCAGGGCAGGACTGCTCACATAGGAAACTGGAAAAATTACCAGTAGGCCCTGGGTCCCAACGAAGACTAAAATATAGTTTGACATACATAAGTACAATCAAAATTAACTCTTTTTGTATGTCTATCCTTTAATATTCGTTCATTCACCTAGTAAACACATATAAAATGTTATCACAAAAAAATTATACAGGGTGCAATTTTGTATTTTTTATGGATTGACGAATTGGCATGAGGAAACTTTCTTATTTTCATCAAGAATGATTGTGTGTCGTACATTCACAAATATCTCGACAAATATATATGATATGAGCACTTAATTACTCATAACATCAAGAAATGTAAGAATAACTGTATTTACGATATTTAAAAAATATATTTTTTTACATCATTAGGGAAAATTGAGCTACAAAACTGATAGCGACTTAAACGCAACCAATGACAAACTGCTACAGGCGGTAAAATTATTTGCATTTTTCCCCTAACAGGTCTATTTGCGATGCAAAAAGGTCTAATTATGCCTGTTGCAACTTGTTTTTTAATTATTATCCGTTTCTAACTCAGAAACGGAATTTCAACAATGTTTTCTTTCCGATGCTTAAGAGCAGAATACTATTTTTATGGTAGGGACTAGGGAAAGGATCTGTAAGTTAGTCCTTAGAAGTAGTATCTAATATCAAAAATATTTTTTAGATGTTTAAAAAATGTATTTTCTACAGTTTCTTTTAAATATTCTTGAAACTTGGTGACATTAAAATTAAATGTCAACTTGACAAAACATTCAAAAAAATATTTCCAATATCTAAGAACAAAGTTATAGGACTTTACAAGAAAATTGTCTTCCAAACGATCGCATAATTTGCTAGGTTATAATATAATATACTTACTTATGATAAATTTTAAAACAATTTACAATATACAGTCCATAATTATTAATTTATAATAATTAATAAATAATAGTAAAAAAGTAGTAAAAAGTACATAAATGGCGATACGACAACTTGTAAATAAATAAATGATAAGAAAAACTAGTCTACAAACATTAAACCTTGTTTTCGAGCTTAGTAAATTACACTAGTGTAAAATATTTATGTATACATATATAGGATATAAAAACAGCAATTAATAACATATAAACAATAGATAAGATAAAAATGTACTAGAAATATAAATTGTTGCAACTTTTATATAAATATTTTAGACACAGAAATAATAAATTAGATGCCAAACAAACAACACAGAAAAAACAACCTTCATGATTTTTATTAAGGGACTCATCTAGCAACAACTTACAATGACCGACACGAGAATAGCTTGTTGCCAATAATATATCGTCGTCGTCGTGATACACACATTTTTTTTAAATAAACACCACAGGTAATACAACCCCCTGTATCCCTTAAGGTACTTCAAGGTATATTGTATGGGAGAGGGCTACATATTTAGGAACAATGGACACACACTCAATGTTCGAATATGTTAGGATTAATTTCTGGTTTAGCAAAAATCCTAGCTACTAGACCGGGGATCGAACCCGGGACTCCTGGGTAAGAAGCCAGTATCCTTACCACTCGACCACGAAGCTACTCTAGCAACATGCAGATTTTATTATGTTTTTCAGTTAGTGAAAATAATACAGAACGCATGCATGTTGAATATTTTTTTTAAGGTCGTGTTATTCAGTTCTGAGTTCTGTGTATATCCATACTCGTATATTAATACAAAAGTTAAGCAACGGAAGACGCAGTCAGTAACTTGGATGGTGACCCAAGTGAATCTTGCGATCGTCCCGTCTTCTAGCGATTATATATCAGCATATACACAGAAGCTATGCAATCTTAGAGCCGGTTAACACGGTGTGAAATGTTCTGTCGCGGGAAATTTTGCGCCGCGCGCCAATATTCATTGGCTTGAAGATGACCTTGGATGGCAGGGGTCGGAAGTTTTACTTTCTTTTACCCTATCGCATCGCTGTAGGCCTAGACCAACCTCGTAAGGGGCGGGCCTGCTCCACCGGCAACGCCGTCCGCTGATGCGAACGGTATGGTAGTTTTGGCAGACCTCCCCCGGTCCTGGTTTGTTGGACCCAGCCGATTTGGGCCTTTCTCTTCTGGCGCTCTTCTTGTTTCTGTTTTCTTTCTTCATCGGCTGTCTGCTCCCGGGAGCGTCATCATGTCGCGGGCAGAGCGACTGTTGTCGTCCTGCCCTGGGAGTTTGTCGGATTTGGGATGTTCCTACCTGTGTCTATCGGCCGTAGGTGAAGGTAGAGCTATTTAGCTCAGGACACGCAAGACCTAAGCGCTTTACTTCAGCGCTATGGGCCCGCACAAGGCAAAGGAGCGCGACTCCGATCCGGCAGTCGGCCGGTTTGGTGCCGCGTGGTAGGTGAAGGGTGTTGGGGTATGTCTGTGTCTCTTCTGAGTGGTCGGTCTTCACGGCCGGGCTGAAGGAGAGTTGCCTCGGTTAGCCGTTGTCCAGAATCTGTAGCCTCGGTCTCTTGTAACGCGGAGCTTCTGCTGGATCATAATCGACAGCTCGTCTGATCAGCGGAAGATCTTCTTGGCCCGATCCGTGAGGAATCTCGAGCCATCTGAGTAGTCTCAATTAAAATGTATGCGCTACCAGATCGAGTTGGGACGAGAAATTTCCCAAGACAGAAAAATCTCGTACCGTATGAACCGGCTCTTAGTCGAGGATTCATTTCTCGGAGGGGATGTACAGCAGTCGGTCGCTTGTCCATAAGATGTTAGGCAAGTAAAAAATCTCTACTCTTCGATAGAAAACAAGTTCGGTAAATTGTCCAGGTTAGGGGTAGCTCATCTCCTGACATCGGTGATTGACCCTGGTAGCGGAAATAGACCGACGTTAAATAAACGATTAAAAAATACAATTAGGAATAGGCTGACTTCATAAATAGTAGATATCCTTAAGGATTTCGTGGAGACAAATTGGTCATTTTGGAAACGTATGAAGAACAAAACATCCTCTAGGTCCATTTTTCCAGTTTTTTTTTATCTTTTTTTGAAAACTGAGTTTTTCGCAAAAAACGAATACAGACCAAAGTTGGAGAGCATCAAATTTCCAATTTAATAGTGTGTTGCGGGTGAGTATAACATTTAACCTTAGGCCAACAAGAATGTTTGATTACGAGTTACACATCAGATTTAAACGGAAAGGAAGTAGGATTTTTCCAGAAAACATTTTACAGTGTTTGCTAAAAAACCCACATAAAAAAGGATTTTTTTTATTATTATTTACTTAGAAAGAAATATATGGAAGACCCAAAACTAATGAGCTGTCAATAAAATTTTCACGTGACTTTCGGCATCGTTCTCATTAAAGTACCAAGAAATATAGCATTTCTTAAAATCGGGAAATAGATCATCCCAGAGGCTTGCAAAAAAAATTACGATAAAAGATATTAACTTTAGAACATTATTATTATTATTATCATGAAACAAGACATGTTTATTTCTGTATATTTTATCCATGTGTCTAGTAGATATCATCTAATCATTAAATAAAAGCATTCGATTAAAATTAATGAGTAGGTCAAACAGGTATTTTTAGTTTTTAATTTCGCAAAGTAAATGTGGTATATTTGAAAATAGATTTGTTTACAAGCAATACAGTTCATCATTTTTATATTTCTATAAACTTAAACATAACCCTATTATAAAAAATATATTGTATTCCATAATCCAATATGTATAATTTACAATACAATAAATTAATTATGAAACTTAAAAATTAATTATGAAACTTAATGCAAAAATAATCTATGTGGGAGCAATCGCATGGTTTTATTAAATGCTAAAAACAGTGACGCTACGAGTGTTAAAAATAATCTCTTCTTCTTCCGAAGATTTTATTAATTAGGGAACGTTTACCACTTTTTTGGAAGTTCTATCTTTATGAGTAGGTATTGTTGACAAAAATAAAACGAAATATTAATTTTCTAGAAAAAATTGTGAAATAAGTGGCTTGGTTTCATGCATATTCGGCAAACCTAACCTTTGAATAAGATTACAATATGTTTTCATGAAAATGGTAAGGAACTGTACAGATTTCCACAACATTATATAGGAACTCATATTTTAAAGAATTAGTTACTCTACCTCGTATATTTGACATCAATAATTTGTTTCTCTACAAATTCGAATTCAACAGAAAACATGTCATAGAATAAGATTTAAAATTTTTGCTCCAACTCAGTATGAAAGCTAGGAAATAAAGTAACTCCATCTAAGAACATTTAGAAAAATAAAATAGATTATCATTGTCTGTTGACGACGAAGGACAATTGATTTACGGCAATATCACAAAAGCGACTTGGGCTACTTATTTATTTTCTTTGTTGGTATGCCATCGAGGACTGGCATTTTAATTTGTTTTCGTTTTACTTTTTATATATTGTATTGTACTATACAACCAAAGTAGTTTCAAAACAGTTTTGAGTGATCCTCTTCGACTGTGCTATTAAATTTCCCTGCCAACAAGATTAACTGTCTAATTACAAAATAACTGGTAGACGGAAATGGAGAAAAGGAATTTCTGCCGTTTCATCTTATTACTTCCGATTAAACCGCCTCTTCATTAGAACTACTAATACACACGAATTTTTCGAATTATTCCGTAGTGACCACTTGTATACTTACTATTTCCAAGTTTATTTCATATTTAAATTTTTGATACTATTAAAATTGTTATTAAAACCTACCCTAAAATATATATATATATATATATATATATATATACATATATATATATATATATATATATATATATATATATATATATATATATATATATATATATATATATATATATATATATATATATATATATATATATAGGGTGGGGCAATAGTGCGTCGGACCTCGGTATCTCGAGTTCTACGATAGCTAGAAATTTTTTAAAAAATTGCAAGTAAACTAGATAAAAAAGTCTATAACTGGAAATTATTTTCGAATATACAGGGCGAGCCAAGACGAAATTATAGGTCCAAGTGCCTTTTTTTTTTTTTAAATGGAATGCTATGTATATCAGTACATTTTTTGAAGCCTCTTTCTAGGCTCTATTACACTAATACACTACGATTTGCGCTCCCAACTGAGCGCAGTCTGAATTTTAGTCTTTACACTGTTATGAAACAGCCTTGTTGAACATCATAAATGATATCTTGAGAGAAATAGGTCAGAAAAAAGTGATAGTATTGGTGCTCCTTGATTATTTGAAAGCATTCGACAACATAAATTATGAAATTATGATCTCTGTACTTAAATACGTGGAATTATCTGAAAATGCCCTAGCATTCTTTCAAAGTTATTTAAGTAATCGATTTCTATGAGTCAAAATTGATAACAAAGTATCTGCTCCTCCTAGGGTGTCATGTGGTGTTCCCCAAGGTTCACACTTAGTCACTTTGTACACTTTGAAATTGTTATTACGCACTGCAAAATAAATTTTTATGTAAATGATACGCAGTTATACCCCTCTTTTTTCCCTTGCGATGTAGCACAAGCAATTGCTGATATTAATGAGCATCCTGTAGCGTTAAGAGAAAAATCAAAATGTCACTCATTATATCTATCAGTCACTATGACATTAGTGACATTAGCACTGACCACCAGAGGGATACACTTATCATTCACTATGTCTGTCTTGCTTAGTCTGCTTTAGGCTAGCCTGGTTTGCTATTATTATTTGTATTTTCCATTATTTATGGCATACTGACGAGAACATAACAAGTTCGAAACCGGTATATGTCTAGTGAGGAATTGACCAAACAAGACTCGCAGGTTTAATTCAATGCAGGTCGGATCTTTTGTCCGCTGAGGAGTTGTTTCCTGTAAGTCTTATTCAATATATACTTTAGAACACCAAGGTTAGAGGTCGCAGCTCTTGGTACCTGCTTTACAGGTCACTATCAGTCACTATGACATCAGTGATGTCTGAAGGGTAGTAGCACTGACCACCAGAGGGATACACTTATCACTCACTATGCCACTCATTAAATATTAATACCAGCAAAACATCAGTTATAGTCTTTGGGCCTAAAAATATAAAATCGGCTGTGTCAAACAATCTACAGGTAACTGTAGAAGGCCAACAAATATCACCAGTCGAAAGTGTGAAAAATCTTGGCTTAACCTTTGACACACATTAAAGATTTCCGTAAATCAACTTGGCTACTTTGGTTGCTGTTTTAACGTTCCGTAAACCTCAAATTGCTGAAAGTCTGGTTACTTATAACTTACGGTCTGCCAAACTTGGTACTTTAGCTATCACCAAAACGACTGACGTTTTTAGTCGGTAGTGTTAATAAGTTTCTGGGGAATTTATTTCATTCTGTCATTTGTTATTTTTTTCCTTATATTGTGTTTATCTATTTTTATCCAAATGGACTCGAATGCAGTAGTTTCATCCATTTTTAAGGTAATACGACGTATGTACATTGTAAATAACCTTTATACCTTACATTTAAAACTGACGACCACACAAAACATCATCGTGAATAAATGATGACAGGCGTTCCGTAAATAACGCTGTAATCAACTACTAAGAAAAAACCACTGTCACTTTTTTTCAGTTATCGCTAATTCCCGCTCTAGTAAACTTTGTTGGCTTAAGGAACATACCTTTAAAGTTTAAGCTACATGTTAATTATAATATCTCAATGGCTTATGCCAATCTTAAAATGATATATTCTAACAGATATATCTCTGTAAAACAGTAAAAACAGTTTTTTGAGAGGCTTTGGTTTTGTCAAAATTTAATTTTGGTGATGTAGTATGTGGTCTTAGTTTGGATGCAGAAAATGTTCGTAAGATGCAGGTCATACAAAACTCCTGCTTGCGACTGATGTTTGGAAACAGGCGACGACAAAGTATTTCTTACAAACTTAACGACGCAGGTTTACTTAATATGTCCAAGCGACGCGTATTGCATGTGTCTGTTTCACAAGGGCATTACAAATAAAATACCTACTTATCTTAGTAAAAAGGTATATTTTAGGAATGATGTACATAATCTAAATATCAGGTTCAAAGGTACGCTTACTCCCCCCCTCTCACACAACAGAAAGTTACAAATGCACTTCCTAAATTTAAACGACCGTAAAAGAAGATTGTCCTAGACATTCAAATGATCATTTGCTGTGTATCGTTGATACAGTAAATACTGTTTATGTGTTTAATGTTGTATTTACTTTGACCAATGTTTTGTACCAGCTTTTGTTTGTTTGATTATGAACAAGAAAAACACAATTTAACTAGTCCTGAGGATACTAATAAGTATATAGCGAAACGTCGACAAAATTAAAAAAGTAGTTTTTCTATTTTGATTGACCTATTTTCAACTAAATTGTAATATCAACTCAAAATAACACTCTAACTTAGGCAACTGGACTATTTTTTTCCTTCCTAATCTTGATTATTATTTTTTTATATATATAATTTGTGTATGTACTGCTTAAGATTAAAAACAGAGTCTGTGCTCTGCACAGTCAGCTGATCTTCGGCGATTTCCCAAATATATAATGTTTATTTCTCCTTTTTTGTAAATTGTTGTTCTTATTTTGGGAAAAAAAAGAGCATTTATTATTTATTATTATTATTAAGACAGGTACTAATAGAAATAACTGCATCTCGCAGGTTTAACTCTATAGATGCATAATTTAGTTTTAATGGTTAACAGTTTTAAGTAATTATAGGGTTTTAAAGTTCATAAAATTTATTTTAGTAGTTTAGTAGTTTATTTATACAGCATTTTATTATCTCCTAGTTAGTTTGACTTATTGCAAGTAATATTCCTATTTCGTTCCATTCAATGTCTGTGATAACTACATTATCTAATATTGTTACAGAGGTAGCAGATATAATAAGAAATGTAATTAAATTTTGTAACAACCTTATTACTTCAGCTTTAGATAGAAGGTTACATGTATCTAATCCAAGTGCAACTAGATTGTACTACTTGTCTAAGGTACAGACAGCATCCAAGAAAGTCGGTACGTCCTATTGTTTCAGCAATTGGATCGACGACTTACCAACTATCAAAATGGTTAATAGAAGACTTCGAGAGTTTACCAACTGCACCACCTAGTTTCTCTGTGATTAATTTCAATGATTTTATTAATAACGTGAAAAATATCTAGTGCAAGAAAGTGAAACTTTGACCTCCTTTGGCCTTTGACGTTTGTTCATTGTTTCCAACCACAGATCTTGGACTGCCTTAAGGATCTACTCCAATTAAACAATCTCAGTAGAAGATATCTACAACTTACCAAACCTTGCATGAAACAAAATTGCTTTCGATTTAATGATAATTTCTTCAAAAAACATGAAGGAACAGCAATAGGTAACTCTTTGTCACTATTCATTGCCAATCTCTTCATGAACAGATTTTAAACAGAGGCAAAATAAGAATTCCAGTATTTTCCCGCGATTTGGCCTAGATATGTGAATGATATTTTTGCAGTGTTTGATACAAAAGTCACTGATATTGAAAACTTTGTTTTTAAATTAAACAATCGTTTCGCGTCAGTTAAATTCGCATATGAATTGAAAACTCTGGATAACCACCATTTTTAAATGCATTAATAATTAGAAACAATCCTGGAGTGGGTTGGAACCTTTGATGTGGAGATAACACTGACGTAGTTTTCCACAAAACACCAAAACACTATATACTGCAGTGAGTGAAGTATATAGTGTTTTGATGTTCCGCGGAAAACTACGTCAGTGTTAATTAGAAACAGTGAAAATAAGTTATAATTTGACATATACAGAAAAGATACTAATACTCTAAGATATATCCCTAAGGACTCACCATTGTGCTCAACACAAAATGGTGTTTTATATTTTTTTAGTTTATCGCCTATTAAGTTTCCCCTCAATAAGGAGAAGTTTGAGAAAGAGATGGCATTGATTACGGACATAGCTACGAGTAATTGATATTCTGTAAGTTTAATTGATAAAATAATTAGGAAACGTGAATTTAATGAGACATCTCGAAATTTCCCGACCTTTCAAAATGAAAGAGAAAATCCGAAATTTGCATCGATTCCACGAAAAGTTGGAGATTTACGAAATTGGTTGTAATCAAAAGTGTGCTGGACAAACTACTCGATTAATTCAAACTAGATTCAAGGAGCATATGCCTCATCTCAAATATGGTAGAACAGATAAATCTAGTGTTGCCCAACATGCGTTTGAGAACAACCATAATATATATATCAGCAATTTAAGATTAATTAGGAATGTAACAAATATTAAACAGCTGGATACACTTGAAAGCTTGGAAATCGTAAAGTGTAAAAATAGTATGAATAGTCACTCTATTGGTTAGGAAGTCCGGTTCACCGAACCGTAAGAATAGTTTAGGTACAAATAGGATACATTGTTAGTGTAAGGTTAGTTTTAATTATCTGCTGATGATGCCAACTTGGTTGGAGGGATGCCGATTTTTTCTAAAAAGGAAGCGATCTTTGAATCGATTTGATCGTTGCCTAAAAAGATCGAACAAAAACAAAATAATGTAAGAAACGAAATGAAATTACCAACAGACAATACCAATCTGGCTGAGCTTGCTTACTTGCTACCAACCAATTCAAAACAAGTCACCATTCTTTCGTAGTTTGACCTTTTGACAATAAACTAACATGTCGATTTTTCGATCCGATTTTCGATAAAATCGAATCAATTCGTTAAAATATCAAAGGGAAAATAATCGATTAAGTATCGATTTTTTTTCAGCTCCAAAGATCGATTTTCCTAAAATCGATTATTGAATCGGCATCCCTACTCTTGGTTAAAGAAACGCTCGTCGAGTGAAGTATATGGTGTTTTGTCGAAAACTACGTCAGTGTTAATGCTGTACATTAATTTTCTCCAAGATGCGAATTCTTTTTGTGACCTTTTTTTAAAAATTCTGTCTCTCAAATTCCTATGCTTGACATTGACCATCTTTAAGTTAGAATTGCAGAGAAAATTGAAAGAATCAATAACAATCTTACTATTTTTTAGAATTTCAAGAGGTTAAATTATTTACTTGCATTTCAAATTCAACTTGTATAACACACATGATAGAATGGAACATATCCTGAAATATTCCTCCATTGTAGAAGAATAATGTCAATCATCAATATTCTTGGAAAATAGTAAATGGAGTAAAAATAAACTAAACCGGTATTTGTGGTTTCCTTTTAGGAAACAAAACAGACTTAAAGTCTAATAAAGATCATTTTGAAGGTTCTTGTGGTTTTAAGTTTTAAATTTCACGACTTGCTGTGAAACTCGCTGTAATGTAATATAATTTGTGGTTGATTAATGATTACAGTTACAGGCTAAACCTAAGTACGTTCTGCAAATATACGGTCGTTAACTAAACAGCACAGCACACATTTAGCTTATTTACTAAAAATATTCACTCACAATTCGTAACACTTTTTAAACATCTATAAAACTGTCATCGCTACAAAATTAAAGAATTACAAATCGCAACTTTTTCCGAGTAGGACATTCCTTATCTTAAGTGTGGCGATGTAGGTGGATGATAATTGAGAGTATCAAATAAAATAAATGTACATAAGTATATTTTGCACAAACGGGAATAAATACCTAGTTATTTATACTACAAAGGAAGTAATTAGTATTTATTGGTAAGACTACTACTTCCCGAGTTGCATATTAATTTTTCTTCCGTTCCAACAACAAAATTAAAAAAAAATAGATCTAGTTGTAATTTTTGAAGCTTGACTTATTTATTTCTGACATATTATCTATGAATCTGGATAACGGAGATATACGGATATGCTTGTTATCTTTGGCTTGTTGCCAAGGTGTCTGAATTGTCTATTTACAAGAGACGCTAACAATCAACACGTGAAATTTTGTGAAACATTTAATTTATTTCTCACTTACCTCCCTAGAGAAGTAAGTACATCACGTAGGTACTTCCCTAAAGAGATAAAATCAACCTACGTCCCAAACAACAGGGTCATAATAACATACTTATAGTACGAGATCCGGCTGCAGAATTAGTGTACTCATCGAGTATTTGCTAAAAACCAAATTTTTACGCATATTTATGATTAGGAGAATATATATCTACCACGCTGCCTATCAAAATGTGGCCGCAAGTATTTTTAATTAAATTATTATTAATTGACTTTTCGGAAAAAATTTCATTGACTTGTTTTTTCAATAACATATCGTCCACTTCACGACAATATATATAAAGACTCTGAAAAATCACGGCTGCCGTTGCCCACTTGGCCGCACCTCTTCGCAGCCAGGTGTACACAGGTATGATTTTGTTACATTTATACGCTCATAACGTACATTTATTATTTATATATCAAATTAAAGCTAATTTTTTTCTGTTTATTATGATATACCGTTGCCTAATTAAATCTGGCCGCAAATAAGGGTTGCTGGCTGTTAAAGATGGTAAATATTAAAGGTAGAGTGAAAGAAAGCTAGCGCGTAACATCACCAGTCAGACGAGGATAGCGATTGCCAGCTGTACGACGATTTAAAGCCATTGCGCATGCGTCGGTTGCTAGTGTTCTCAACCACCGGTTCAAACAATAGTAGGTACGACTTAATAATTACTCCAAAAGAATTGTCTTTCTTGTCAAAATGACAAATTGAAAAATTACAAAACAAATGATAAATTTAAAAATTACAAAAAAAAATGACAAATTTAAACATTACAAAAAAAAATTGATATTGATGAAAAATAAAGCCAAGGTTACTTATATAAAAGAAAATTTTATTGTCCAAGTATTGTTTGAAAAAATATTAGATTTTATTCAAGTATTACATCGTTTTTTACATATTAATTAAATATTTAAGCAAATTAAAAATTTTAAAAAATGTATCTTACAATTCCGTGACTCTTATTTAAAAATCTGAATCATCGGAGCTTTCACTCACACTATCATCACAGCTATCACTTTCATCGCTACAAATATCAGAATCGTCGTCATTATCGGAAGATTTGTTCGTGGAATCACATAATACATTCTCAACTTGCGTTGGAGTTGAGTCTCCCAGGAACCATGTTGGTTTTAGAAAACCATCTAACAGCAGCCAGCCATTATTTTCCGCGCTAAACTTGATACAATCCGACGCATGCGCAATGGCGTTAAATCGTCGTACAGCTGGCAATCGCTATCCTCGTCTGACTGGTGATGTTACGCGCTAGCTTTCTTTCACTCTACCTTTAATATTTATCATATTTAACAGCCAGCAACCCTTATTTGCGGCCAGATTTAATTAGGCAACGGTATATCATAATAAACAGAAAAAAATTAGCTTTAATTTGATATATAAATAATAAATGTACGTTATGAGCGTATAAATGTAACAAAATCATACCTGTGTACACCTGGCTGCGAAGAGGTGCGGCCAAGTGGGCAACGGCAGCCGTGATTTTTCAGAGTCTTTATATATATTGTCGTGAAGTGGACGATATGTTCTTGAAAAAACAAGTCAATGAAATTTTTTCCGAAAAGTCAATTAATAATAATTTAATTAAAAATACTTGCGGCCACATTTTGATAGGCAGCGTGGTAGATATATATTCTCCTAATCATAAATATGCGTAAAAATTTGGTTTTTAGCAAACACTCGATGAGTACACTAATTCTGCAGCCGGATCTTAGACTATAAGAAGCGTTTATTCTCTTAGAATTAAAAGTTGCCATGGAAACCAATGAACAGTACAAACAATGTAACGTTAACATTTTAATTATGTCAAACTTTTAATGGCAGAAAGAAAAAAATTAAGAATCCAAAATACTACAAACCTAAAATGTAACATATGAAATTAAAATTAATAAGATTATTTTCACATGTCACACGTTTTATTTTGGCCTATTTCAGAACAATCACCCTGCATATATATAAAAACCAAATATACTATGATATTTGAAATGATTTTAGTGTATTTTAATATAAAATGTTAATTGTTAAATTTTGTTATGGACTATTGCTCTTTACGACTAATGATATTACCTAGTTAAGTTAAAAACACAAAATAAATTCATCTGACATCTGATGATGAAATATAAGTTAGACATTCTTCGTCTTGTTTTTCGTTTCGATGTGCATAAAGGCCTTAGCTGCTAGTCAGGCTATCTGAGCAGAAAGCTTCTTCTATAAATGTTATGTAACATTATAGTAAGGCAAAGTTTACGGAGCAGGGGAGGGATACCCCAGTTCCGGTCGAGGAAGGGAGTGAGAGAGAGGGCTCTACCCGACCGTTAGCCAGCGACTGATCAGTACACATAGTGGGAGGTCAGGCTGTGGAAGGTACCACTGCCACTGATAACCAGGAAACTGGACAACTGATGGAGATTGGAATCAATCCTACTCCATCAGATGACCCAATATCATCGGACCTGGAGCGGCAGCTGTTAAAGTCCCCACCTCCAAGGGCTGGAAAATTGGAAACATCTTACATTAGATGACTACAGACAAATCTACAAAAAGCCAAGGCTGCCACATACGTCATTGGCAGAAGATTTAAGGATGAGCAAATTGACATTGCTCTCCTCCAGGAACCCTGGACAAATAACACAGGTCGGGTAAGCGGCCTGGGGAATACTTCTGGCAAGGTAATAGAAGAAGGCTCTGATGAAAGACCCTGAGCCTGTATCTTGATCATAAACAAAACTGACTAATTTATACTTACAGGTTACTGCACCCAGGACGTTGTAGCCGTCCAAGTATCGACCTCGGAGGGAGGAAGCAAGAGGGAGATAATCGTCTGCTCGGCCTACTTCCCAGGTGATAGGACTGCAGATCAACCTGCTCCAACTGTAGTGCGGAATTTAATCGTCTACAGCAAAAGGAACAATATCCACATGGTTATTGGATGTGATACAAATGCCCACCATGCAACGTGGAGTAGCACGGATATTAACCAAAAAGGTGAGTCACTTTCTGAATATATATTAGGTGAAGGACTAACTGTGAATAACATTGGTTCTGAACCAACCTTTGTCACTAGAAATAGGAACGAGGTATTAGATATCACAATCAGCTCAAACTACCTAAGCAACAAGATAACCGATTGGAAGGTATCTTCTGAACCCTCGTGTTCAGATTACAAACATATTCTATTCAATATAGAAGCTGGTCCAAGACCTATCCAGATCCGAAGTGCACAGACTGGGAAGGGTACAAACACTCCCTCCAGACTCACCTTCAATCCACTCTCACCATAATCAGGAATCGTGATGAAACCGAAATTGCGGCGGAAGAGATCCGAAACGCAATTGTTTCAGCTTATCACGAAAACTGTCCACTGAAAGCAAAAAAGGACAATAGAGGCGCGTCTTGGTGGAACAAGAATTTGGATAAGATTAAAAAAGAAGTTCGACGCCTTAAAGCTTCGGGCGACTGGGACCAATATAGATCCGCTCTAACGGACTATAACAAAGAAATAAGGAAAGCAAAAAGGGGATCTTGGAGGAAATTCTGTGAGAGTATAACTGACCTACCTCACAGTATTAGAATCAACAAGATTCTTTCCAGAGAGCCGACGTGGGAACTTGGCTCGTTGAGGCGACCGGATGGCTCATATACGGACTCTGGAAAAGAAACCCTACAGCTCTTAGCACATAACCACTTCCCAGGGTGCTTGAATCTGAATGACCAACAGCTGTCACCGTCAGAAGGATGATTAAAACGACCTGATAAAAATGACTGGCTGACAGCTAAAAAGGTTATCACACTACCGGCAATTGAGTGGGCCATCAAACCCTTCCAACCATTCAAATCGCCAGGAGAGGACGGAGTTTTTCCAGCTCTACTACAAAACGGACTGGAAATATTGCTCCCATTCCTCATTAAATTATTCAGAGCTAGTCTGGTATGGAACTATATCCCATTCAGTTGGTCGGTGGTTAAGGTAGTATATATACCAAAAGCGGGTAGGAAAGAACCAAGCCCTAAATTGCTTAGACCAATTAGCCTGACATCTTTTCTGTTGAAAGGCCTGGAGAAGGTGCTGGACGGATATATCAGGGGGAACATCCTGAATCATCACCCCCTCAATACCCATCAGTATGCTCATCAAACAGAAAAATCAACAGAACTAGCACTCAACAACCTAGTCGAGAAGATCACCCAATCCCTTAAAATGAAGGAAATTGCGGTGGGAGCTTTTCTCGACATTGAGGGAGCATTTAACAATGCACTGCCCGACTCCTTATATGCCGCAGTAGCCGTCAGAGCAATTGAGCCGACTATAGGAGACTGGATGCGTGCTATGCTATCAAACAGAACTATAACAACGTCTCTACAGGGAGAACCAGTCAGCTTTAGAGCCACAAGAGGATGCCCGTAGGGTGGGGTTCTTTCCCCTCTTTTGTGGTCACTTCTTGTGGACGACTTACTGGCTATTCTCACACTGTGGGAGGTTGAGATTGTAGCATATGCAGATGATCTAGTCATACTAGTCAGAGGAAACACTGAAGGTGTAATATCTAATACTCTTCAAGAGACACTGAATGCGTGGGTAACTGGTGTGACAGGGAACAGATGTCTGTGAACCCTCAAAAAACAGTAATAGTACCATTCACCCGGAAAAGGAAGCTGGAGGACTTAAGACCGCCCTCCTTAATGGGTGAAACTATTCCATTTGCGGAGGAGGTGAAATATCTAGGAATCACTCTGGATAAATTACTTAATTGGAACTCCCATCTGGAAAAGGTAATTCACAAATCAAAACTGTCCTTATGGACATGTCGTATTTGTGGTAAATCCTGGGGCATGGGTCCCCAACAAATTTACTGCATCTATGTCACGGTCATCAGACCAATAATAACATACGGATCCATCGTTTGGTGGCCGAAAGGGTTACAACGGACGGCCAAAGTCAAACTCTCTAGATTACAGAGATTAGCATGATCGACCGTAATGGGGACAATTCGCACCACACCGTCAGCTGCAATGGAAATCCTCCTGGACTTACCCCCTCTTCATATATATTTGGAGAGAGAGGCAAGGTGGGCAACATATAGACTGCAACAAGCGGCCATTAATGTGCCGCATACTAGTATCATGGAGCAGACCAGGTTGCTCAATGACACAGAGTCACAGCATCCTGGGTATGCCCTCGGATACTTTGCCTACCATGACCAACTATGGACTGACCTTCAACATCCTTTTTCCGAAAAGAGAAGAGTGGGATCGAAATAAAACCGACCTACTGAGGGCAGGCAGTTGCTGGTTTACAGACAGCTCCAAAACTCCAGAGGGAACGGGAGCCTGAGTACATAGCTACAGACCAAGGATGAGGATATCCTCAAGCCTAGGTACTAATGCAACTATTTTTCAGGCCGAGGTTCATGCCATTGAACTGTGTGTGCGATGGCTGGAATATATGCATCTTACAGTCAGATCAATTGAAATTTTTTCAAATAGCCAAGCAGCTATAGAAGCTCTTGGCTCCTACCGCTGTAACTCCAAAACGGTATGGAACTGTCAGAAGGCTCTAAATCTTTTGAGCAAAAATAACAAAGTGACTGGTCTGGATACCTGGCCACTCTGGTATGGAAGGTACGAAATAGCCGACTCCTTGGCCAAAGAAGGAGCAGGATCACGAATCATGGGACCAGAACCTATACTTCGCATATCTTCAAGTACTGATAAGATGGCTATCTCAACCTGGGCTGAAAGGAAAACTCTCCAGTATTGGCAAGAGTTACCAGGATTAGTTCATTCGAAGGCGTTTATAAAATACCCTTTGAAATCAAGAACTAAGAAACTTTTATAGTTAAACAGGGTAAACTTGAAAACTCTAACAGGCTTATATACCGGGCACTGCCGACTAAACTATCATCTGCATAAACTCGGCCTAGCGGAAAACGCCAAGTGCCGTCTATGCTTGGAGGATGATGAGAAGGCAGACCACTTCTTATGCACATGTCCCGTTGTGGAGAGGATCCGATTTTCAATATTTGGCAAAGGGCAACTTCTGCCAGAGGATCTGGACACATTCTCACCCAATAAAGTTATTAGTTTCATTAGGAGACTGAACTTATTGGGTGAAATATAATTAGGAGTGAGCCACAATAGGCCTGCTAATGGCCGCAGTGGAGGGTCCACAAGGACCCACTCACAATAACCTAACCTAACCTATGTAACATTATCGCGAGGTTAACCGCAAACAATACAATATGTTAGCCATCATTAACAACAATGTGCAATCTAGCCTATTCTATTTTTTTTTGATCGCCCTGTACTTTTTAGTATTACTAAGTAGATGATAAAAAACCCACAATAACAAGAAGTAAATACATACTACAAAATATATAAAATAAAAAAATAAACATGTCAAGTTAAAATCAAAAAATAAATTCATCTGACATCTGATAAAACATAAATTAGGTAGTTCCTCTTCTTGTTTTCCGTTTGGATGGCTTTAGCTACTCAGACAGCGAAACTCTTCTACGGCTGTTATGTAACCCTATCCAATAATCTTAGTATTTTCAAGAGACTTAGTCAGTTGTTCCGCTTAGGTTCGGTGTTCGACCTAAAAAAATGTTGTAGAACCTAAATTTTACAAAAAATTCAATTATCTCGAAAAAATAATCACATAGTTGGCCCTCAGCCAGTAGAAACATTAAAAAAAATGCCGGAGACCGAAATTACACGGGTTTAAAATATCACATATCACACCACTTTTTTTTAGCAAATTAGATAAAGAATAAAAAACTATATTCAAAACAGTAATTTTTTATCTCAATTCTCCGTTTTTTAAAAGCTGAAAGAGTAAAATTAATTTTCATTAAAAAAACCACTCCGCAGCGTAAGTGCGACGACGAGCGCCGCGGTGCACTTACAAACATTAAAATGACCAAAACTTATAAAGCAACAATTGCAAACCGGTCTGAACGATTTTACTGCAATCTGAGAGGCCCCACAAATTTTTAACTTCAGTGATCGACAAAAGCAAATAATTATTATAGACCAAAGCCATCACAAAATGGTAAAAGCTAAATTTCTGCATATCATTCATATAAATTTTCACAGATGCTAGTCGCACACACCAAAAAAATTATTTTTACAAAGTCAATTAAATAAATAATAATTAATATCAATGTAAAATAGTTTAAGACAAAATAATAATAATAATTGCAGGCAACAATCATTGTTTCCACAGCATCTCATTAACCGCTAGATTTATTTATACGAGACTTAAACTTGTAAAATTGGAGTTTGGTATACCATTTAGCAGACCAGCCAGACAGCCGCTATATCGGGAGCTTTTGGCAAATCGGAAGCTTTCGAGCGGGGTAGATTTTATTCTTACTATGCGCTTTCAAAAACATAACATCATGTTAACATCGCAATAGAGGACGACACAACCCCTATAAATACAAAATTTCAGACAAGTTAAGAATTACACCACTCGACACTGAAGAGCAAGCATCGTGGTAGTAAATTCATTTTTTAAGTATACTTTTTCACTTTTTGCATTCATACTGTTAGATGTCATTTCGTGAATGACAAATAATTAACTTAAATCCGGGTGTGAACCTCATTATTAAACACCAACTAATCTAGAGCCCTTAGGACAGTCCCTCGTTGACCTTTTCACAGGTAATAGATCTCACATGAGCCCCAGAAGTCTTAAAATAGGCACTAACAAATTTCTCCACGCACCAAGCTAGGTTATTTTTTGATATCCAACACACGAAGATGGCATTCACCGAAGAGAACCAAAAGCACTACTTCGACAGCTTTTATTGTCCGTGGAATTTGGCTTGAGGAGTCTTCCGTCATCAGATTGTGTTATAAAAATATACGTTGTTTTTTATTTATTAAACTTAAAAAACCACAAACAGGCTCCTACGGACGTAGGTTGTCTAAAAATAAAAAATTTAACGTTTATGGAAAAAAATATTATCGTCGTCTGAGATCTCCGAGGACTAAGTAAGGAAATGACTTACAAACTTAGCGACACAATCATTTTTTTTTTTTTAATTATTTTTTCGTGAGGCTAGATTTGTTAAGATAAATTCTCGAACCTCAGTTTTATATTAGAAAATTTAACTTGTTTTAAAATTAACGCTTCACTTGACTTAAAATTCATTTATTCAACTAATTTGGTTAGTTCTAAGTTTCCCGGGTGTTTACTAGGCTGTCATAAAAGTTTCAGAATTTATTTTGTTTTAATGATCGACAGCCAAAATTTTTACAAAAAATAAATTTCATCTAAATCATTTTGTTAGTCCATCAGGACATAGAAAAATAAATTTTTAAATTTTTAATAACTTTCAACTTGTTTGAAAATAAATTTTCAAATTTATTTTCCGTTTCAGTAAAATAACATCAAGTATAAAAAGATACATTGGTTTTTTTTCGAATCCGACAGAAAATTTTTAACATTTTTTTTGTTTTACAAATCGTTCATTATTACGAAAAGTTGTGAAGTTTTGCGCGACCTTTGTGCATGCTAGTAGTATCCGAGTTGTAGGTCTTGCTGTCCAGTCTGTTGAATTTCAAAAATTTTTCAAGAAATTTTTTGAGTGTTTTGTGATTATGAATTTTACGTTCATTAACGACAGTCAAATAAATTTTACACTTTCACAAATCACCTTATCTCATTAGTAATATTCAGTTTTGTAAGGAACCCTCTGTTCAAATTACTTTTGGCCTTCAGCGAAAAAATAAATTTCATAGTTCAAAAAGCACTCACAGGGAAGTAAAATGACAATTTTGCTGTTCAGTTTTATTTGTACATAAAAGCTGACTGAAAAAAACATTTTCAGTATTCCTTAGTCATTTTCCAGCTAGAAAAAAGCCAAATTGCCAGGGACCCCCTGCGCAAAATTTTTTTGAAACCCTAGTAAATAAAAAGCATACGCCGCTTGATTAAATCCTTCAGTTACAAGTCTAAGGTAGAAACAAGTGCCTCAAGCCAGGACCGCCGAAGAGGAGTTGCTGAAGTCTTGTTCAGCTCTGCTAGCATAGCCAAAGGCACACAGAAAATTCAACGGGGCTAAGAACAAGCTACCTTACCTCTCCGTATAAACAAAATCGACCTTGAGAAAATTCCATTCCTACGATCAAATGCCAAGACAACAAACCTAAAATTATTTCGTGGCAGCAAGTCACGTGGCGCCCAACTAAATAACAGAAATAATAAACCAGCTAGGGAGAAATCAAAACACAGGTCTTCCAAAACACAAACAAAGCCTTGTCCTATTTGTGACAGAAACTCGGCGACCTCGTTCCGTCTTCTAGCGGTTTGTATATCAGCGTATACGCAGAAGCAATGCAATCTTATGCGAGGGTTGTGTAGGTAATATACCATCCCTCGGAAGGGATGTAAAGCGGTTGGTCCCTTGTCTATTAAATGTTAAGCAGAGAAGAGGGTTCGGCAAATTTTCCATGTTGGGAATAGCTTGTCTCCTGGCGTTGGTGATTGGCCCTGGTATCGAAAATAGGCCGAAGTTAAATAAATGATTAAAAAAATATATAATAAAAAAACATGTAGGTAAATATGTATTTTTTTATTCTATGTAAATTGTTTTATAGGATTTCAACAAGTTATTTTAATGGCATTTAGATGATTACAAATGCTTTATATTATATATTTCTAATTATCAACATATCTCAAGACGTTCTCTTTAAACATAACATTTTCCAAGTCTGGTTTCTATCACAGAAATCTCAAGATATACATCAGTTGATATTCAAATATTTTGCATTTACTAAAAATTGTAATATTACTGTAATATTAAATTAATCAGTTTTATTGTATAAATTGTTTCAGAAATACAAGCAACAACTGCAGGAGCGCAAACATAATAATACGCAAAAAGTATAAAAAATAGCACCGACACCACCTGCTTGAAATAGAAAGATTAAAGTATTATAGTGAAAGGTATCAGGAAAACAGTAATAATTGAGAAACAACTGCGCACAAAGAAATGCAACTTTTTAACAACATTTATACAGGAAACGGTTGAAATTTCGAAACGAAAGTTTATGCAGAAGTCTAAGTATTTTCCGAAATATTTTCATTTCTTCTCGAGTTTTTCTGTCAATTCTCGTGGTTTCTGAATTAAAGTTCGGACTCAAATTTGACTGCATTGTACAATCCATAATCGCCCCTCAATTCGGGTGGCGACGATGTTGATATGCTGATCATCTGTTGATGATGCTGATCGTTGGGCATAGGGCATCATTGGTAATAAACAACTATGTAGGTACACTCTATAGGCTTGGATATAGGTAAACTTTTTTTACATAAAAAATTTGTATACAGTAATATTGGAATAAATAAAAATAAAACTTGTTATAGTATAGGATTGAACTGAGGCGTAATCTGGTGAAGCATTCATGCGTGTACAATGTACCTGCATGGAGACAACTGGGACCGTGGGACTTTGGGTATACAAAACAGAGTCTGCCAATCAGCTAATGATGGAACTATGGGATTAACCTGGATACAGGCAGCATAAACTATAAACAGGGTTTTGATATGGTTCGTCAATCAGAAACTCCTCTCGCATGGGCCCGTGGTTTGTCAGACCGAGTTGGGCATAGTTCAAATATCTAACTTGAACTATGCCACTATGGTTTAATTTTATATTTCACTACTATAGTTGACTTTTTCATATATCGTGATACTTAAAACGCGTCAAATTCAAATTCAAAACAATTTTATTCAAAATTAATAAAAGACAACAAGGTGTATATATCCCTCGCCGGGCACCCGGTAAGTTGATGACCTAGCAATCCCGTGTTTGGAAGCATCGGGGCAATTATTAGGTCCGGGCTTAAAAATATCACTTCTAAAACTATAATTTTATTTGTATAATGACAACAAAAACAAATCAGTACAAACAAAAGCATGCACTTAACGACTTAAAGGTCATGCTAAAAAAAAATGTATATTGTATAAAATGGTGTATAAAAGAATTTGGAATTTACCGTTTGCTAGGACAAGCCAAATTGCCGAGAGTAATAAAAGCTCGCCTTGAAAAAAATACTGGGATGGGGAGCGGGAATGTTTAGTCTCCGCTTATTTTGACGTAGAAAAATATTTGTGTATATGATAATGTTCCGCAATTTACTGATGGTTCTCATAAATTTGGAAAACATTTTTTTGAAAGGAATTTATAACAAGAAGGGACAAAAAGAAAAGAAGACAAGGGTGAAAATTTTAAATGTTTAGTCTGCTATTCCTAGCCATCAAGGGGTATAGACTCCTGGACAGGAAATAAACTTTACGTATCGTCTCGTTTATGTGTTTACCGAAACAGAATCCTTAACCCAAAGTTACGCCTAAATATTTTACGTCCTGTTTCGTCTCAATTTGGCTGCTTTCCATCGAAATAGGTGTAATAATTTTATTATTCATAAATTTTCTAGTAAAAACAATAGCCTTCCACTTGGCGTAGTATTCTGACGCGTATACCATGTGTGACTTTATCAACTGCCCAACGGCCTGTATATGTATATGGCGGTATAGTCGGCGTTCATCGTAAGCTTGGTGTTCGATAACTGCGGAAAGTCGGACAGGTATATGCTGTATAATTTTGGCACGAGAACCGACCCCTGCGGTACGCCTGCTCTAAAATCCCTCCGTGCAGAGGGTTTTGTTCAGTCTCACTCGCATTGTTCGGCCGTGCAAGTAAGACTGTATCAATTGCGTTAAGGGATACACCTAGTATCAAATATATAATATGCACAAAATTAATAACTATTCTACTTTCAATATAAGACGACTCATGAACTGCATATTAGGTATGTGTACATCAGTAGTGTTCTTCTCACATTGAAGATTAAGAATATTCTCCAAAAAAATGTTGGAGTTACTCTGAATCTGTGTATGGAAGAATAGAATAATACTTAAATAATGGAAACCATTACAAAATATTAATACGTGGACAGAACATTGTGATTCAGTTATCAGCGAAGAAGAAAAGTGAATTTTGATTAATTCCACAACAACAGTTTTCATCGTCAAAACTAAACTGATATATATATATATATATATATATATATATATATATATATATATATATATATATATATATATATAAATATATATATATATATATATATATATATATATATATATATATATATATATATATATATATATATACATATATATATATACATATATATATATATATTTATATATCTACTGTATCTCGCACTATGCATATCTTTTCTCACTTCAAGAATCATGAGCATGCAGAAATTATTGTGCCAATGAAAACATGATTTGCTATTGATATTCGCACACCACATAATGAAGAAATAAACTGGCACAAGCCATTATGAAATTTAAACTTGAGTAAACTTTTTATAAAACATTTATTTTTAGACAACTCGGTCTTACACAGAATATTATTTTATTACATTCATGTAGTCGCAATTACTTATTGTAATAAACTCTTTAATTATCAAAATGTATTTGTTGCTAACAGGAAAATTCGATGTTATTGTTCCAGTGTTCGAAACCATAAAATGATCTTGCTGCTATTTCGGGTGTAACCGAAATGGTCAAAATTGACGGAGAAATTTTAATACGATTAACTCTTGGAAATTTCAAGATTTAACCTCACATTAAAAATACCATTTCCCGTAAATATAATGAAACTGTAAAAAATGCAAAATAAAATAAATAATGCTAACCCCTCCCCCCAGTTTTTAAATGATAACTGGGAAGAAAATAATACTTTCTGGGGTAAATTTACGAATATTATTAAACAGACTAATTAATTGTAATTCTTGTTTTGTACTATTTTGTAGATATTTTTGATTCAATCAACAAAGCCCAAATATAAAAAAATGTAGGACAAATACCAATTTTTCAGTGAACTATAATCGAGACTATAATGAAGTAGTTTTATATTTAGCGCATGTGCACGCTACAGTCAGTATTAAAACATATTACTTATCTTTATTTGTATAAAATATTTTCAGATAACTACTAAAAGAAATCCGTTAAAAACATAATAAAATTATTATAAACAATATTATCTGTCACTTATATATAGTAACTAAGATATAAAATAATAATCATAATTTAAACAATATTTAATTTTTAATCGAGTCTAATTAATAAACTGACTATACTCTGTTTCTTATTGAAAAATAGTAATAAATCGTTTTTTGACACCTATTCAATGAGCGTAACTTCCCTTTTTTTTGGGATTATTTTCTATGATAATGTCATGAAATATATGAAAAACTTGAGATTATTTTTTTTGTTATTATATTGTAAATATTTCAATTTCGCCAATATCGGATTTTTCGTTAAACAATTGCTCGAGAGATGTCACTATCGGTATCAAAATTACTTCGCATTTCTTTTAAATGTGAGATACCGTCAAACGGGGTAAAATTGATTTTGAGGGAGGAGGTTGATAGCGTGCAAAATCTTGTTTAATAAATTCAAATTACACGCGATTATTATCGGCCAACATCCACGCAGGCGACAGTCGAAAGAGCGGAGTTCTACCGGTGCGCCGACAGTGCACTGCGTTGTGTCGTGTCAGAGTGTCTGAAAGTATTTGTTTTCATATTTTTTAAACATTCTAAAACAATACGTAAAACTGACCTCAAATCCACACTGTACAAAATCATGAAGTGTTTCATTACGTTTTAGCAATAATATCAATATTATGGTAGCTTGGTGCTTCTTACTTAGCCTCATTTCATGTCTATTCGGCGTCAAATAAGTTTACTTGAAAATTTATTATTGAATACATCCTGAGAGGTCACTTTGATAACGCTTTTGGAGTGAGATTGATACTTATCATAGAAGTTCTAGAACAACCGGCAGAAACTCTGGAGGGCCTGTAAAGAGATGTATTTTCAAAGTCGATTAGCGTTTTTGAAAGTTCACCAAAGTATTTTAAGTTTTGTTATTTCTTTTTAGAGAATAAACATTTATTTTGTATCTACCATAGAGTTTCATTTTCAGTTGTCAAAGATTATAGGTCATATTTCTTAAAATCCTAATCCTATCTTCTAATGATAGACTATGCTAATAACCAATGAAAGCTTATGGAATACCAGTCATCCCAAGCGTACATAAAATTTATTAAAAAAAAAAAACCTACTGAAAGAGAGGCATAATCGGTTACATTGATAACTTTTAGTCCCAAAGCATTGCTTTTAACGCATAAAGAAGGTAGTTATCAAAGTGGCCCCATTTAGAGTATGACTTTGATAGTAAAGTTTTTTTATGCAAAAAAAACTATTTATTTTGAAATTGCCATAAGGTGGGAATATGCCTATATTTTTTTTCAACACAAAAACTGAGATAGTTTTAGAGATATTAAGAAATAATTTAAAAAACAATCAATTTCACCCGGTTTCACGGTACGCCATTGACTTTTTTTACTTTCTAATACCTGTTGCAGTTGTGAGGCCAAATAAAAGCTAAATAAAATTTGCAGGTTGGCACTTTTCCAGTATGCGAAATAAAAATATTCAAACCAAAAATGAACCGAAGGAATAATCACAGTACGATATAAATATGACAATCTAGGATCCAAAGTCACTGTCAATGAAGCATAAGTGTTTTCAGCAGTTTATTTTGATAGCAAATCCTTTTCGAATTTGATAATAATTGATTTGATTTATGTTATATTTATATTACACAGGAAATATTACATAGACTAATGTACACACCTTTTTGGTCAGCGGTTTACCCCTTGGGTAATTAGTAATTTTAAGCAACGAAAATCTTGCTCGAACATATTTTACAATTTCTTTTTAATTAATGGTTTAATGCCTCTGCTTTACAACTAGAAAGCAGAATTTTTCTGAGGTAAGCAGGGACGGCTTTAATAAGATTTAAGCTCGGATTTAACGGAATATATCTCGGAATATATTAATCATACGACTGAGCAATGCCGAGTATATGACACATTGCTGTAGAAAACTCCTCGGGAAACTCTAACTTCATACCTACTTGATACAAAAGTTTTTATAACAACTTCTGCTCATTGTCGACATATCTGAAGAATTCTAAATACCACCGAAAATAACTTATATTTTCGGTTACCGGTACTTTTCTTTTCGATCCTCGATATTTTGCAGTTTATGATACGGCACGATATGGTATACTTTTAGCCAGTACCTACCACATTAAATATCGACAAGTATTTTGGTGAAACTGATTGGATAACGTGTTGCTGTACTACCTAAATTAGAAGTAGTATTTGTATGCAATAGCTATATGTTTCTTTTTGTTAAAAAAGTTTAGAGTTTTGGGTCTTGTTTTGTTTTTTACATTTTTGTTTGTATTTATTAATATTTTCACATTTGGTGGCAATGTTTTATATTTTATGTTGTTGGCAATAAAGAAAAATTTAAAAACCCTTTCTATAAATACCGCATCGAAGGTGAACCGGTACTTCGTGTATCAGTACTTTTCTGTTTGATATTGTACTTACCCAACCGGTAATTTTTAATCAGTACACGCGATACCGGTATTTCTCAATGTGTCGCACATCCCTAAAACACACCCTACATGAGCGGGGTTATAGTGTTGAAAAAAAACGTTAATCCTAGTGCGGACCCACAACCCGGAACTCAGCAGACAATAAAACCAGCTACGTTCGCTACTCAACGCTCTAGCCGACTGTGCTACCGAGACATCTAATTGGTTATTTTGATTTAATGTTCTAAAATACTGCAATACTCTCACGTGACCCCTTCATGTAGAAAAATGTATGGGTAATTCAATTTATTTGCACATTATGTGATAAAGCAATACCTAACAAATATAATCTAGATACAGGGTGGGATCTATATTATATACAGGGTGAACGTCAACTTATCTGTGTAATTTTAGGATGGGGTTCCTGTTAATATTAGTAACACGAATTGCGAAAAAAAAAAATAAAAAGAAAGTTGAAAAACTGACCTGCCTTAACTAAAATACTGTTAAACTTGTGTGGACCGCTGCATTGCTCATCTGACCCACTTATGACGCAAACAACATGCTTTATTTATCTAAGTTAATTGTAAATTGCAAATATAGAAAAAACCTCAGAAAATCACCGACAAAGTTATCCTACTCCAGTTTTCTAGTTCAAATGATATCATTTGTTTCAATCACTAACAATAACGTAACTGAATGTTTAGCAAAAAGCTCCTGCAGTATAACTTCATCCCCTCCCTATTTAATTCGTCATAAAAAAAATCACAAAAATGCATAAGGAGCAGTAGGTTCACGGCAACAAAGTGCACCGAACTTTACAAAAATGTATTACATTTATTTACTAACAGGAAAGAAAAATCCATAAATTCACTTCAGGTCGGCTCTGTTAGTGGACGGCATTATTACGTCGGCACCATTTGTGCGGCCAAACCTCGGGCCGAACCGAATATCCGGCCTAATCGATCGGATATTTAAATCCGGTCGGATAAACCGGCGGATATAGCTCACATTTAGGACCCAAATGGTAAATTTTCGAAAGGTGTATATTGTATAATGTTAATTGATTATAACTTTTAATTGATTGATTAAATGATTATTGCTCTCGTGACTGTTATTAGGTTTGTTCTAACAGAAATTCACAAAGGGTTTGATGAACATTTTGAATGCGCATGTCTAAACATCAACTAAAGTCTATTCACTTAAACTTTGCAGTGGTGGGTTAGACTTAGTAAGCCCGATTTAGAATGCGCAAAGTAGCGAGTATATTGTAAATTGCTTATTTCCAGGCGAAAAAATATTTCAAGGCATTAGAATTAAGATAAATGCCTTTTAGGTTTATTGAGTCAGTGGAAAAATATTTCAACAGAGTGTATATACGTAATTTATTTACAATAATAAGAAATGCCTTTTATTGGTTAGCAGTGAAAAGAAACAAAATAACAAAAATAAAATTGATATATTTTAAATAAGAAAACTAAAATGACTGGTTACGCCGAAATAAGAACATCCTAATTTAATAAAAAATTTCGATTTAGCTATAAGAATCATATTATACTTCTTTCATTCATGAGCACATAAAAAATTGTTTACCTGGGCTCGCAGAGCGACCCTTTGTCGACCGTCAGTCTTACGTAGCTCTCTAGCATAGACGCGCGGTGCATTATAAATGCACAAAATGTATTTATATAATACCACGCTCTTGTGCTAGAATTTTTTATGTGCTAAGTTAAGATGAAATAAGTTTATATCTACAACAAAAATCCCCATTTCGTCGAGATCTATCGACTGTTAAAATTTCCGCTATTAAAACTGAGTCACCTCGTATAATAGAAAACAATTTAAAAAACAGTAAATCATTAAAACTACCTTACCGATTATTATTATAAAATCAGCCAATAAACAATATCAATAAAGGTAAATAAATTAATATAAACATTACACAACACATAAGTTAAATTATTATAAAAGTAAAATTATATAGCATATATTGGTCATTAACCATTAGGTTTAATAACATCGGCACACAAAAAAAAGTTGTTTGTACATTTGACGCCACCTACCTCCCGACATGTATTTCGACCCGCTGAATCCGAATTTGAAGTCAGTTTGGACCGTACACCCTCAAATATCGAGTAAATTGAAAAACCGTAAAAAAATAGCGAAAATTGGGTGTTTCGGTAATAAAAAAAATTTTGTGGATCTAAACCAAGCCTAATTTTTATGTATTTCGATCCGCTGAATACGAATCTAAAGTATATTTAGACCATAAGCCGTTTTAAATCTAAGTAGGTGAATTGTAAAAAACCCTCGAAAATTGCTAAAAATGACAAAAAAATTGTGCTTATGTTGATGAAAAAAATTTTGTAGACCCGGATCGAAGAGGATTTTTATGTAATTTGATCTGCTGAATCCGAATCTGAAATATATTTGGTCCATTAATCCCCCAAAATCTCAAAAAAATCGCAAAAAAACGATAAAATAGCAAAAAATTGCAGTTGAAAAAATTGAAAAAAAATCTATGAAACACGATTAAAAACGTTTCTTGTATTTTTTTATGCATAAAATACAAGTTTAGAATCTGAAAATGTGAAAAATTGTAAAATCTATAAAAAATGAGGTATAAACAGAATGAAAATTTTTTTCATCAATATAATCACAATTTTTTGCCATTTTTAGCAATTTTCGAGGGTTTTTTACAATTTACTTAGATTTAAAACAGCTTATGGTCTAAATATACTTTAGATTCGTATTCAGCGGATCGAAATACATAAAAATTAGGCTTGGTTTAAATCCACAAAATTTTTTTTATTACCGAAACACCCAATTTTCGCTATTTTTTACGGTTTTTCAATTTACTCGATATTTGAGGGTGTACGGTCCAAACTGACTTCAAATTCGGATTCAGCGGGTCGAAATACATGTCGGGAGGTAGGTGGCGTCAAATGTACAAACTTTTTTTTTTGTGTGCCGGTGTAATTATACATATATTAATATTAGTCGTCGAAAACACAATTCCATTTATATCAAAACACAATCTACAAACGCCCAACTACTACCGATGCCTATGGAATAAAATAAAAAATGAAAATTAAATTAACTGCAACCGGAACTTTGCACTTGTGTATATCTGCCCGCCGTCTGCACCAATCATCAGGGCGCATTTTGTTCCCTATATTGACTAACGCTGCAAAGCTTACGTGAATGGAATTAGTTGGGAATTAGTTGGCAATATACACTGTTGGAAGGAAATGTTTGCTTCTGTTCAGCTTTTTTCGCACTTAAGTTATCATGTTATCAATTATCATTATACAACATACACGTTCGGAAAATTTATCACTTGAGTCCTGCATATAAGCTAGAGCATGCGATCAGTCCACCATTCTACAAAGTTTGATGTTTAGGAGAAACATCAGCATGCGCTTGGAAGCGAATGTTGTCTATTACCTCTCCACTCCACGTACACGGGGTGATATTTGCTGGATAGAGTATTTTCACCCAAATCGTAAATTCTCCAAACGTATCTCGCCATTAATCTACAAGCACCGTCCCTGAAGCCAACCCTGATTTTCCAGCTGTGTTTTTAAAAAATCGGCTCTGTTCATGACAAATAAATGTGAATTCATTTTTCTACGAACAGTTACTTAGGTGTATAAAAATTCGAATAGGTATTAAATATTCTATAAATATTTAATCTCATTGTGGCTATATCCATTAATTCCTTCCTATATGGAACTTTCTGACCATTAAATAACTATTATTCCAATTTAATTATTTCCTCGATTATTCACATTAGCTTACACATATTTTGATGATTGTGGTCAATCGTCAAATAATTAAATAATCTAAATTAGGAACTAGGGCATATCACGACCTACTAGATAGGTAGGTAGGTAGGTAGGTTCATACAAATTTTATTGTCTTTCTACCTAATTTAGATAATTCATCACGAACATGTTAAATGTATTTAGGTAAGTATAGTAGCCAAAATATCTCATTTGGCGTAGTACCTATACCTAGTAAGTAGATATCATTCATTCATTACATTAGTGTCCACATAAACTTTAACTTTAAATGGGTATTCATTTCTTGTACCGTTACTGTTGATAATTGGGTTTGTCCACAACAAACCAGCTTTTGATCGACCTGCATACAATCACAGTCTATATACCTGTGCTTTTTGTTGGTCAGGTAGATGTTCCAACAATAAGGCACCTCACTGGACATTAACTCCAGTCAAAAAATACTGCGAGAAAGAAGACTTTCATTAAAATACTTAAATTCTTACCTTCAATGCAAACGACGTGATCTCTTATCTGTTGAGCTATGATTCCATCCGGTATTAGATCTATTAGATCGTAAATTGCATAAATCGAAGGATGGACACTTTCAAATCTCTGAATTTCCTGTCTGATGGCCAGAGAATTATTCAAAAAGGGTTGTAAATGCACTCGCGAATTCATTGTTACGTCACTTTTTAATAAAATTAATTATTGGGCACAGGTAAACATAATAAAAATATTGACAAATATTTTTGTTTATAATAACACAGCACTAAATAGTCAACTTAAATTGTTAATTAAAATTAGAAAACACATTATTAATATTAGCACCACTAAAACGTAACTATAAAACGGTTATTTTGCAAAATTTATTCATGGAATTTGATAATAAAACATATTCAATTAATAGGTTAGGTGTAGAACGTCCGTACACTCCCTCCACTCATTCACCATTTGTGTATTTTCGCGATAAGGGCGACAGTAACGTGCTTCGCAAAGAATGTTAACTATACTGACAATCGTATCTAGGACATCCACTGAAATTTTAGAAAATTTATTTTCCAAGAAGTTTTATAAAATGTTACCTGTAAACAGACGAGTCTATACTTCAATGTGCTTAGTTTGCGCTCTCAAAGGGTAGATGGCAGCAACATACCATTGAAACGAACCAAGTTTTATTTTATAACAATTATTCTTGCTTGGGCACAGATTGACGGAAAGTTTGGAAATTAATATCTTGGGTTTACATTAAATTTATAGTAGAATTCAGTGGATTATTCTTAGCACAGCTACAATCCTCGCATTAATTATTATTAAATTTGTTATCATTTGTATACCTAGGTGGGTTATTTTATTAGAAGAGAGGGCGAGGCTAACCATACTTGCTTATATTTTATGAACAAAGCTTATATTACTATTACGTTACTAGATTTATTTGTTCTCTTTTCTTTATTTTTTTAGATAGAGGTTTAATGTTATAATTACCATTTCTGTCAAAATGCACGAGGTGTGTATTTTGTAAAAAATATAGGTACCTAGTGTAGGTAAAGAAACGAATCGTTTTGGGTGGTTAAATGTATGTACGGAGGGTAATTTTGTGAGAATTCCCACCCCCGCCAATTTCGTTATTTTTATTATTACGAAAAAAACTGCAAATACAAGTTATATGGGACATTTTTGTAGATTTTAAAAATCATATCAGAAAAACAATGGAAGCTCACACAAGATGGCTACAGTTATTGATTTTACTTTTTTTAAATTGAACACCCTGTATAGTTTTACATATTTGATAAGAACGCTTTTTCACGAACACAATGATATAAAGGGTTGATGGGTCTATCTCTAATACTAAGGGATATATGTGTGAAATTGTGTGCGAATTCCACCCCAGTTACCTTTTTTATTTCTGACTATACGGTGTGTCCCACTGGGGGACGTGGGATTGATTAGATAGGTATCTTGGTTATTAGTGGAGATAGAGAATCACTTAATGAACAAAGTAGTGCAGAATTTTATGTCCATTAACATGGCGTCCAGAAAACAATTAAATTCTGATTGGTTTAGGTTTTGTTTAAGCAAAAGCCGAAACCGTCATTTTAAAAAATGCATAGTACCTTCTTTATTTGTGGATCAATTAAAACATGTTAAAGATCATTTTGCAATATTTTTTTAATGCCTTTACAATGACATTCTTAATTTATTTTTAGTTTAAAAAATAAACAGGGAAATAGATTAACGATTTAAATATCCGCAGTCTCATAACCTTCTATGATTGGTTAATATGTAGCCAATATAAATTGACCACAATATGGCAGCCTACATATAGGGGATATATATTAATTGTATTGTATCAGAGATCCAGATTATATTAACAAATTCGTGGTAAGAAATAAGCTGACAATTTTAGAAATTCCAAAAAATACATAACAATAATAATAATAATAATAATAATAATAACCCTCACTCACCGCCGTCTGGCGCGAGTTTTCAACTCATGGTTGAACGAGGGGCAGCAGATTCCGGACTGGTTCGTCGAGGGACGTACTGTGCTAATCCCCAAAAAGGGGGATCTTTCCGACCCGAGGAATTATAGGCCGATCACTTGCCTTAACTCCTGCTACAAGATATTTACACGTATCTTGTATGCTAGGACACTGAGGTGTGTTGATCCGGTCTTCCAGCAGATACACGAACAGCGTGGTGCCAAGAAGGGCATGGCAGGTTGCAAGGACAGCCTGCTGATAGACTGCTGTATTACACAGGATTCTGTGCAATACAAGCGGAATCTATCGATGGCCTGGATTGATTACCGCACGGCATTTGATACAACATCGCATGAGCTATTGTTGTACTTGCTCGAATGTCTTGCGGTTCCAGCACCACTAGTGAGATGCATAGAACAGCTGCTGCCGCTCTGGAAGACCCGCGTCACCATAACATCAGGTGCACAGCGGGTCACGACAGAGCAGGTGGCATTTAGGAGAGGAGTTTTCCAGGGTGACTCCCGAGTCCTCTCCTCTTCTGCATCTCACTGCTGCCGTTGTCTGTTGGGCTCCGCCAAACCCGCGGATATCAATCTGGACCACCCAGCG